>CABHPP010123589.1:0-12762 GCA_902168425.1 Peromyscus attwateri
GCAGAGATAGGCAAGCAAATGTGATGAAACATTCTGCCCTAGGAAAAAACTGGCTCATTTTTCTTGGGGAGAAGTGCTAATTAGGTAATAGATCTTAGCTCTGGTCAGTTGAGTGACTATTGCCCGTGACCTTGCTGAAGGACATCCTTCTGATCTTCCCTCTTGGAGTCAACTGGATAGAGGTCTGCATCTTTTCAAAGATGGTCAAGGTCAGGACAAGACTTTCTATCATATAAAGAGGAAATAATTTTGGCAAAATTTCCTCTGGCCATGCTGACCTAAGAGCATGAAACACAGGTATAATGCTCTCATTACAGATCAAGTATTGGCATCTGCATTCAAATTATTTTAATAATCTGATGGTGCATCTGGACCTTTATATTTAAATAGTATAGTTTCAGCTATTAATGACTTGATCTTTTGACAAATGACAAACCTGTCTATCACAAAATTGTGTTTCCTTCTTTAGAAGGGATTTTTCTCAAGGACCTTTTTCCAAGATCATCTGAGAAATAATATGGGTATACTGGAAGTGTTCAGAGGCCAGATGGACAGGAATAAACACAGGATCATAGAAGTGCAAGCATAGATCACCTTTAGTGAAAAAATAAGAGAGCCTGTTTTCATGCCTTCATAAAACTGTCAGCTAATTCTAATCACATAGCCCAAAGATCACACAAATAGGAGGAAGGAAGACCAAATGCAGTGACACTGGCTGATTTAAGTATCCAAGGGTTTAGTTTGAGGTCTTGTTCATGCTTTGCATTGCTAGAGTTGATCCCAAGACTCCTGCATAGATAAACAGTTTATATCCCCATATTATTCCCAAATACTTTAAACCAGAACAAGAGAGAGAACATCAACACCTGGATGATTGAGTGATATTTTCTCTAGTGGTATAACCACTGGGGACTAGAATGAAAGAACTAATTCCAAAGGAAAAGAACGAGAATCCCAGAGGGTAATATGTGTGTGTGTGTGTGTGTGTGTGTGTGAGAGAGAGAGAGAGAGAGAGAGAGAGAGAGAGAGAGAGAGAATATACTCACAATCCATTTTATACACACATGAGACTATCAAAAAGTTAAACCTATAAAACATTTGCCACCTCCTAGGATCTGAAAACAACAACAACAAAACCATTGTGAACAGAGAATGGACATAAAAGAGTCCTTCTTCATTGCCAACCCTTGAATACTAGAATTTCTCTCAGATAAATGGCAATCTACAATTATTGGACCTTCTTCCTCTCTTATTCTTATGCTCCCTCCAAGATGTTCAAAAAGTGTAACTTGCATTTTAGGCTAAAATTCAGAAGACAAAGCTAGACTTCTTGATCTAAGACTGGCCTGAGAGTGATTTACCAATACCACTTCTCAAAAAAATCAGCGTGTTATCTTCATTGGCTGCTTGGCAAGCCTTAATACACAGGTGACACCTTCAACTTCTTTCCTAGAAATTCAGTGGGATTGTCTGTCTGTAGAAGAATTGTCTACTTTCATAATGAAGTCTTATTAGAACACAGCCATGCCTGTTTTTGCCCTTGTCATTGATCATTGCTGGTCTAGTGTTCCAATGGCAGGGTAGAGTATGTAATGGACTTTTTATCCCACAGAGCAAAAATACACTGTTTATTCTCTTGTGCAAAACTTTGCCCAACTAGCAGGAATAGCTTCAAGTTCTGCTCTTAGAGAACTGGTAAATTTTCTCATAAACTTTCAAGAAGGAAGTAGAAAATCTCTACCTGTTTTCAAAATTGTCTCACAATGTGGTAAAATCATAAGGTCTAGAGATCAGAAGACCTGAGTTCAATTCTTAGCCATATTACTTATTATTCGTGTGATTACAACATGTTCCAGAATTTCTCTCAATTGGTTTCGAAGCACTTCGTGGAATGTTTGTGAGGGTTAAATTCTGAACCCTGAGTGTGAATTAGTTCATTATTCCCTGCCAACCTTCTCCGTGCTTCACCTGATTTGAAGGAGGACGGGGTTTACATTCTTGCTGAAATGTATTATGCAATTCCTTATTGAGGAAGCTGGAACAATTCATTTGAAAGGGTGTTTGCACTCTTTTGTTCTGGGCAGATCCCAGGGATTTAAGGGCACTCTGTGTCTCTGCAAAAGGACAGCCCTACTCACCATGAGCTATATGCAGTCATCATTTTTTATGGTTTACAAAAGAATAAATCAACTATGTTCCTCTAGATCAGTAGAGAAAACAGTAAATGAATAAAAGAAGATTTATGCCTCAATAGAAGGGTGACTGGCTCCTGCTTTTCTGCTGATTGGAAAGAAATCTCAGCATTGTTTTGACAAAAGCTTTCTATCCAAATAGTCCGATCAACTTTTTAGTAGGCATTTGAGTAGAATCCAAATGAAGGGCAAAGTGTTTCTCTCAGATGCCATCATAATGATTGTCCTCTAAGGAGTCTGCTCAATGCTTTTTTAATTTGTCAAGATCTGATGGTATTCTAAAAACCAGAAATTTATTCACTTTATCCTTAAACACTTGCTACAAGGACTTTATGTTTCTTTCTACAAAAGAAAAGTCAGGGGCCAGAGCATTGATGTGCAGGCAGGGATACCATGAGCCAGTGATGAACAGCCCTGCCTCATTGTAGGATTCTAGACCCTTGCGTATGCTCCATAAGTGTAATTTCCCACTTTAAGGGATTGTCTAACTGACTATTTACTCTACTTCCAGACGTTTCTTTATAACCACAGGGTACATTTTTTAACATAATGTATGTAGCCAGTCCACAATTAATAAATGGGCTTTAGTTAGTTTGTCACAATGTCCCATTTGTTTTCCTTTACAGTTGT
Organism: Peromyscus attwateri; assembly: GCA_902168425.1. Taxonomy (NCBI): domain Eukaryota; kingdom Metazoa; phylum Chordata; class Mammalia; order Rodentia; family Cricetidae; genus Peromyscus; species Peromyscus attwateri. The sequence continues at coordinate 2,823 of CABHPP010123589.1, forward strand.
TTGTTAGGAATTCAAAATTTATTCGAAACATGATGAAGTGTGGAAAGATTATTTATCTAGACTACCACATTTTATTTCTCTAGAGGATATAGATGATTATTGAAATTTATTTTAAACCCTGTTGCTGTGGGATGTTCTGTATGGCAAATGTGTTGCTAAGTGGCTAGGCAGGAAGTGGCTAGGCAGAGAGAATAAAAAGAGCAGGAAGGCAGAAGGAGTCACTGCTTGCCAGCCTGCCAGCCAGCAACCGCCAGGACAAGCAGCATGTAAAGATGCCGGTAAGCCACGAGCCATGTGGCAAGGTATAGATTTATGGAAATGGATAACTTAAGATATAAGGACAGTTAGCAAGAAGCCTGCCACGGCCATACAGTTTATAAGCAATAGAAGTCTCTGTGTTTCCTTGGTTGGGTCTGAGCGGCTGTGGGACTGGCAGGTGAAAGAGATTTATCCTGACTGTGGGCCAGGCAGGAAAACTCTAGCTACACCCTGTGTCCTCATTTATAATTCTGTTTCTTTTTACAACCCATTTCAATTTTCCTGTTTCACATACTTTGAAGCCAATTTGTACTCAACATAATAAGTTTCATTACACATGTCAGAATAGGGGGTTAAGAGAAGCTAACATCTCAGGTCTCACTTTAGGTTATGATGGGATGAAAATATGTGGAAAGTCATTGTCTATACAAACCTCTGATCAGTTGGGAGAGCTCAGTCTCACATCCTACATATCTTTTTTTTTTTTTTGTCTATAAATGAAGGATGGGGGAAATACTGAGCATCCTCAAGGAAAACAGAAAAACATAGCCTACAACTATAGCAGTCTATGTATTGTATTGAGACTAAAGGGTTTGTGTGAAAGAATGACTTATTAACTTAGCATTATAATTCATATAATGACATCTAAATTCTGTATCCTACTAGTTGCTTCATCCTTGAATCCCAGTACAACATCGGCCAAATAACTAGAGATTGATAGATGTCTAATTGTCATAAGGAGATAATCATTCATAGTTTTAAACTAAGTTCCTTTGGATACCGTCTAGACAAAATAATCTTGCTAAAACTCTTACTTCACTTTGTACAAATCTTTAAGGTTAAGAGTACTTACAAGTCTTTCTGTACTGTGACTCACAAAAAGCAGAGTAGAATATTGATTGACTAGAAATCTGGCCAGATGTGGCACATGCTATACCCAAATAGAAACTGAGCTACCCTAACACTCTCCCAACACAAAACAGTCACCACAAAGTAACAGAGTGGAGGTGATACAATCATACATCCTACAACCAAACCAAATGACATTCAAATCATGGTTTTATGTGATGTAACCAAGTCCTGTTTTCTAAAAGCCTCCATTTCTTATGTGGAAAAATGAAAATGCTTTGAGAAAGCTTTCCTGCCACTTTGGGATTACAGTGAAGAGCAAATGAAGTAAAGGGTATGAAGTGCCTAGTGGGCAGAAAGAGCTAAATAAACACACCTTGATAATAATGCTTCTCACTTTCTAGAAATAGTATCTGAAGATGAAGCCAAAGCATTCCCACAGGCTCCGAGATCAGATCATGCCCCTCAGCTGGGAATCAATTTCAGAGCTCCATACCATATTGAACACTCTCAGATGCTGAGGACAGCCATTTCTGCTCATCAGGGTAAGGGAAAGGGCCAGGAGAACTGATACTCATGTGTTCCCCTGTGGGTTTGTGTCGCCCACCATGACTTCCACAGCCTTTGTGTCTGTGCTCCAGGCTACTCTATTATTAGCTTCAGCTGCTGTATCTCCCCCAGCTGTGTGGCTATCAGGGTCCACTGCAGAATACCAATCTGTCCTCATATGGCACAAAAGCTGCTCATCAGTCTATCAAATTTTTTCCCCCAGAACCTGAGGCTTCCAGAATTCTCAACTTCAGTGGTCTCTGCTTGGAAGACATTGTTCTGAACTTACCAAGGTCTCCTTTGTTATCTGCCTCTTATCAGCTGTACTTACAGCTTGTCTGAAAAACTGACTAGCCCCATGGCCAAATCTTTCACAAAACATTCTACCTTTTGATATTATATTTCCTCTTCAGGGAAGCCAAAGCTGGGTATGTCTGAATTTGAGAGATTATGGTTTCATTCATTGTGGTAATACGTGCGTGTATTGCCTTTTAGCTTCAGTTTTCAAGCCATGGCTCCAAAGTCCAACTACATCGTTTTCTCACCTGTCACCCATGGCACAACCTTTTATTTACTGTGTAGCACATTCTGTCACAACATAAAAATGCCCCATGTTTGATTCTGATTTATCTCCCTATATTTGTCTCTCTTTCCTAGTAATCCATATCTTATTTGTTGAGAGAAGGAGGGAGGGAGGGAGGGAGGGAGAGAGAGAGAGAGAGAGAGAGAGAGAGAGAGAGAGAGAGAGAGCAGAAGTTGACAATTGGTGTCTTCCTCAGTTGCTCTTCACCCTACTTTTTTACACAGGTCTGTCATTCACCTAGAAAGATCATTGATTTGGCTAGGTTGGCTGGGCAGTGAGCCTCAGAGATCCACCTGTCTTTGTTTCCCCATTGGTGAGATAATAAGCTTGCCTCATCACACGTAGCTTTTTACATGGATGCTGGGAATCAAGCAAAAGTCCTAAAGCTTACAGGATCAATACTGCACTGACTGAGCCACCTCCACAGTCCCCTTGTTGTGTATCTTTTAGTGTTTATATTATCATTTTAGACTCTTAGCCATCATCTTTGGGACATAATATGTAAATACATGGCTGTGATATAAGTGGTTTTAACATCTCCAGGTTTCTTGATTTTTTTTTTAATAGTACTTCATGTTCATCACCCTATGCCTATACTGCTGTGTGGAGACTTTGAGTCCCCAAAAGTGCTCTATCCAGTGTTGCATAAGTCACCACTGTGCATATGCAGCCTTTTCTTCTTCCTGTTTATCCCAATGGTCATCTGAATGAACTGGGCAGGAAAGCAACTAATTAACTGAGTACAGTAGCACACATCTGTCACCCAAGCACTTGGAAACCTGGCCCAGGAGGATTCAATTTAAAAATCAACCTGGGATACATAGTGAAACTGAACACAATAGAAAAGGGAAGAAAGAAAGAAAGAAAGAAAGGAAGGAAGAAAGGAAGAGAGAGAGAGAGAGAGAGAGAGAGAGAGAGAGAGAGAGAGAGAGAGAAAGAAGGAAAGAAAGAGAGAAAGAAAGAAAGAAAGAAAGAGAAATTGACATATTATGCTTATGATTGCTGAGACTCAGTTTGACCAAGGGAAATTCAGACTAGAAAGAAAAAAATAGATGTCAGAATTAGGCATCAGACAAGAGAAAAACAGAAAAAGTTTTCAAGGCTTTTTTGCAGCAATGTCCTCTGAACTAAAACATTATCCTATAGAAAGGCTCCTTAAAATTCAAGAAATGAATAAAACTCATAAGGCTTATCAAAAGAGATAATTCACAAGGCTCAGGAGTTTCTTGAAATTCACAAGGTTCAGAAAGCTCCTCCCCAATGTTATCTAAGTAATAACAACTACTGGGGAAAAGAGACTGTTTGGCAAGCCAAACTTTGGTCCATGCAGGGAGACTCAGGGATCTATCTTTTCTGAGTTATCACTCTATCTAAAATGGGATTTGGGGTAATATAGCCTTTGAGTCATCCATGCTCCTGCAAGTAACCTTAATAAACTCATTGGTTCACTGAGCTAGACTTAGGTAGAATAGTTATTTTGGTCTGTTGTGGGTACTCTATTTGGCGAATAAATGTTTGTTGATGCCTTATCAGTAAAAACATGTACAACAAAAGCACCATGGGTACTTCTGTGTGCCAAGAAATGTCCTAAAATGGTCCTAATGCTCTTAACACAGTCGACTTGCAGTAAATTTTTGGAGTATGAACTGGAGAGAACACACTGCAGTATATTTATAAGGAGTGTAGAGTTTGGAAGGCAATTGCCTGGGTTTTAATTCTGACTGTTACTACTCATGAGGCTTTGAGGAAGTTCTTTAACTTCTCTGTGTCTTTGGTTCCTCATTCACAAAATAAAGGTAATTATACCTACAGTGTATGGTTCTCCTAAGAATTACTATGTTAATTCATATACTCTTCAAAAAGTGAGGCTAGTTTATATTAAGCTTCCATGAAGACTTAGCTACTATTGTTAGAAAATTTATGCAGTTTCACTTGTCAACCGTGACCATGGCTATGGGATATTTCCACCTAGGACAGTGCAGCCTGAGTATAGCCTACTATAACTCTGCATCTAAATTTGTATCCCTGGGAGTCACTGGCAGCTGCCTTCCTATGTACTTCAGAAGCTCAGGGCACTCCCTATTCCACATCTGCCCTCCCCTTCTGCATCAGTAGCACCAATGGCACCTTACATTCTGTTCAGGGGCAAACTTTAGCATATGTTTCAAAGGCATTTCAACCTTTTGCATATTATTACCATAAACTCTTAAATCCCTTCTGTTACTTGAAGCAAATTGGGAGCTAATTAACTGTAATCTCTCTATAGAAAAAAAAATCTGTTTGGGCTTTTCAGAGTGGGACAGGCTTTATTTTGTAACTTCTTGCTAAGAATTCCCCACTCCCTATTTAGCATTCATTCATTTACTTATTAGCTCTAAAAGCTACCCATGAAAGTGCTCATGGGTAGATAAACACACAGTGAAATAAATGTGTTTCCTTTGAACTAAGAGACTTCATCCTTCCAGGTGTTCTTAAGCAACATACCAGAGGTAGTGGAAGGTTGATTCCGTTTCGTGAGATCCTTGACTCCATGAATTGCTAGCAATCTGTTCAGCCACCATATGACTAACTGTTCATATGTTAAGATACCTAGTTCTTAACTAAGTTTATTGAAATTACAGGCCAGGCTATCTATATTCTCTTTTTAGGTTGTTTGAACTCATCCTTTAGCTGATAAAGCACATGATTTTCTCATCAATTGACACAGGAGAAAGAATGACTTTTTGCTCACTACTGCATTTTCTGCATTGAACAAAATCCTTAGCACATGGAAGAGCTGCAACAAATACTTTGTATTTAAAATCAGACTAGAAGGACCGGCCTGAAGGTTCATTCTGACCTATGTACACATGAACAGCAATGTCAGTATCACCTGCCATAGAACAAGGAGACACAATTGTAATAGGATCGTGAAGTGTTTGGAACTTGATCAGGGAAATGACCCAGACTGTAGACAAGAGAGCTTCCAGTATTGTGGTATTTGGAGACAGAACTTTGGGAGGTGTATAGGCCATGAAGATGAATGACATTATCACTTTCATAAAAGAGACTGCAGATAGCTACCATTTTTAGGTCTTGCAAGGATTCATTGAGAAACCAGCACCCAAACCTTCATCAGAAACAACCATGTTTACACCTTAATTGCAACTTCTTGCTCCTGTAGCGTATAAATCACCTATTACTTTGTTACAGTTGAATAAGTAGACTAAGATAGAAGAGGGGAGGGAGAGAATAATTGTAATACATTGTGGCAAACTGTATGAAGGGTTTTTGTTTGTTTGTTTGTTTGATCAGATGTCTCTGGAGCTGATCCTTCAAGAATGAACAGAAAAGAGACACAAGTACTGGGCACTGAGGGATTGCAAGAAATGATCATGGAGGAAGAAGGTCAAAAGACCATAAAATGTCAAGTCAGCTGGAAGAAGAGGAGACCTTTTGTGACTGGCCAGGTTGTACCAGACAAAAATACAGTGGAGGATTAGTTAGTAATAAGACTGCAGTAAAGAAAATGCTCTTCATGGTGTGGGATCTGTGAAACCACCAGAGGGTGATCCATGGGCTTATCTAGATCTGAATTGTACTTAGAAAGTGATTTTGCCACTTCAGTGGGTGAAGGAGGAGCAGCATGGCCATAATGCATTCCAGGGAGGAGCAGTTTTGTCTGAGGAAGCAAGAGAGACTTTAGGAGTATTGAAGATACAAGGTTAATACCGGACTGGAGGAGCTAAAGGACTAGGACACTTCGGACTTAATCAGAAAGTGCACAAACATACAAAATATTGTACACAGTTTTCAAGGATGAAAGACTCTCAGGTTCTTACTTAATGAATCTCTGATGCCCTTAGAGGTCACAGATCCCATGTTTGCCTGATTTAATCCAGTTTATCTTGTGTGTTGGAATGTATTTTGAAGTTTCAAATTCCTAGTCACAGAATACATGTCTATGCCAAGAGGCAATTCATGGCTTAAGATTTCAATTTTGTTATCCCCCAATTTTAATAAAGTTTAGTGAAAATGACATTTATCAGTCCAAAAGTTATCTGCATCCTGGATAGAACTCTGAAAGGAAAGATGCATCCAATTACTCATGTAGGTAGGATTATGGATAGAGATAGTAGTAGCAAACCACAAACCACTCATATTTTCAAGCTATATTTCCATCCTTTGAAGAGCCCTGGATTCATTCACCTAAAACCATGTATTAAAGTTCTGATGAGTAATCATTTTGTCCTCAAGTAAGATCCCCAAACATCATTGGCAGAGGTTATGTCTTTCCTAGAAGCATTGAAAACGAGAACATGGAAGCCTCCTTTGATGCTCTTTGTTAGGATCCAGTACCTCCAGTTTAGGGATTTATCCCTGCACTCTTGTGGTATGCTTACCCCCAGATGAAGTTAACTCCCCTCTGGCCTGGTATGTCCTCCATATTTATCTTGTTCCTCTCTAGCTTGTTCTAGATACTTAAAATTTAGAATGAAATTTTGTTTTCGGTATTTACTGAAATCTATTGACTGGGAGGACTGCTTGCAATTCTCTAAAGCTCATCAAAAATTTGGTTTGCCACTTATATTTTGGTGTCTACTTTTTATTAATTATATTTACAACATCAGGGATGTGTTATATTAAAAATATTTGCATATGTGTCATGACTTACAAGTTTTGTTTTTCAGGCCAATGTTTACATTTGTGTGTGTGTGTGTGTGTGTGTGTGTGTGTGTGTGTGAGAGAGAGAGAGAGAGAGAGAGAGAGAGAGAGAGAAGACTTCACTCTTCACTGTAGCCACCTCAAATTCATTATTTACTGCAAACTGGCCTAGAATGCAAGACAACTCTCCTTCTACAACCTCCAGAGTGCAGGGATTACAGGTGTGGCCCACCAAACCCAGGTGATTTTCACATCTTTGTGGTCATTATTTATGTGTTTAAACCAGTTCATTTGTACTACTGAGTGGATGTATTTTACTTCCCTATAATAATTAGACCTATTTGTAATTATAGATCTACTTTTTTTCTTCAAACAAAAGCTTGATCAATGGTTTCATTCTCAGATAGAAATTTTATTATGTTTATTTATTTACCTATTTTTATTTGTGTATGCATGTCTGAATGTGTGTGTGTGTGTGTGTGTATGTGTGTGTGTGTGTGCACGAATGCATGTGCATGTGAGTACACATAAGCCACAGAGGATACCTTGTAATAGTCAGTTCTTCTTCCACCATATGAACCCCAAGGATAAACTTCAGATGGTCAGGGTTGGAGGTTTTGCCTGCTAAGCCATCTTACTTGCCCTCAGACAGAATCTATTGTATGGGCCTATTGTGTGCATAAGCTTGCAATGCACAAAGAGCAAATCTTGTTTCTGTAACTATGCATGTGCAGTACCAAAGCACAGAGTTTCAAATATGAAAAAAAAAAAAACACATGGCAGAGCCAGTAGTTATTTAGATAATGATATGGTCTATTTACTGCTATGGCGAGACAGTTTTATCATTTTTTTAGCTTCCTAAAAGCCATTATAGAATTAATAGAAGACATCACAACACACATGCACATCAGCACTACTAACTTGTTAACTCCATGGCCTAGAAAACAATGCCACTTTGGAGAAGTGAGTTTATCTGAGGGGAAACTAGCAGAAAGATGAGGAGTTGGGAGTGATGTAAATAGGGCACAGTGGGCATCAAGCTGGATGATCTGTAGCTATTACCCAGGCATGATGGATGTGTAGGACAGACACCACTTTTGGGCTGAGAAGAGGTAGACTGTAACTAAAGTAAACAGAAAATTCTGGGCTAGCATGTGCTTAACGTGCAATGCAGGAACAGGTCGACACTAAAGTAGCGCTTGTCACTGTTCTGCTTAAATTCATTTGGTCCATGAAGCCAAAGATCATCACATATTCTGGAAATCCACATGAATTGGCCATACAAGTCTGTCTGGCCTTCTCTCCTGACTCCCTTCCTCCTCCAGTACTACAAAAACACTGCTTCCTGCTCTCTGTTAACTATACCAGGCCAGGCAAGGGCTTTAAGTCTTTTATCCTATATAAAATGCCCTCTCCCCTCAGTCAAGTACCTCATATCCCCCTCTTCTGTGCTCTCTGTCCTATTTAATGGCACACCAAGCTTCCCAGCATTCCTTAACTCTGCTTCTCTTGTCCTCTATCCCCATCATTTGCTATCATATGTATGTTTCCAATATTATTTGCTGTTCTGTGTTCACTAGAATGTTCTCAGTCCACACAGGCTCTTGGTGTACGTCAATAGCATATCTCAGTAACCTAAAAATAAGCTCATTCCAAAAGAAAAATATTTAGGAATAAAGTAACACCAAAGGATTACAGAAGTACTGGAGATGAAATTTAAACCTGAACAGCCTGCATAGTCTGTGCTCTTAACCAGTGCCCTATTTCCTTCTAGAGTACGAAAGAGAAAGGCAGCCAGCAGGGTGGAGAATGGATATATCTTTGACTTGACTCTAGCTTCCCTTGCGTGCTGACACTGGGCTGCTAACCTCTGAGAAAAACTTCATTTTCACAGTAAATGTGCAAGTGTTAATAACTCTATTTTTTTTCTCCTGTAAAACAGACTCATGTAATCATTAAAAGGGAAGCACTGCTAATACTAACCTTAACTAACCTTTCTACTTTTAAATGTTTTTTGATAAACAATTAAAACTTTATTTCTCCTCATTTTGCCTCCTGTCATTCTTAACATCTCAGAGTTCTGTGTAGATGTGCACTAATCACGGCAGAATACTATGTTCTTACTTCCTTTGACTCAAATTCATATGCTTTCCCTCAATAATTTCATTGAACCCATTTCCTAATTTATCATTTTCCTTATTTTTTGATTGTAATATAATTACATAAAAAGGAACCACTTGTCCACATGGAGATTATAGTTGTGACATAATAATTATATTTCCAAAGCAACAGTTATAGTTTCCTCTTTGTTGGGTTCTAGGTGCTTTCAATTTGGCCTCTTTCTCTGGATCATTTACCTACATCAGAAGATGTGTACTGCACTAGGTTATTGATAATTCTGTCTCAGTTAGAGTTATGAAAAAACAAAATATCTGCATCCCCTCAGCAAACTTAGTGCACACATTATCTTACACGCATCCAGAAGAGTTTACTAGAGAGACTGTCCCGTGTGGTGGATTCTTAAGATTATCTTTAAAAATTTGAAACTTGATACAATTTAAGATATGAATCTTCCCAATTTCTTCTTCCTCAGTACCTTGAAAAACCACAGTTTTCTTTCTGCTCCTATGAATTTGAGTATGCTAGATTCTTTATAAACATTGAATTACAGAAGAAGAAAAAAAAAGCTCATCATACTCCCAAACGCATTACTATAATAGCACATTGTTTTGAAGACCTTGGTGATTTGGTAATTCAAGAGCCACCTGAGCACAGGTGCAACAACTACGGAGGGAAATAAATTCAGTACAAGGCGAGAGATGCCTTATACGAACCTGGTCCTGAATCAGTTTGAGTTATGTGCCTCCCTTGTGTTTGCTTGAGAAGCAAATTAAAAACTTAAAGGTGTAAGTGGGGACGGGGGTAGGGAGATAGGAGAGAGCAGAGGACAGAGAATGGGTTAACCAAAACGAGGAATGTTGGAAATGTTTAATGAAATTCTACTAATTCATAATCTAATTAAAATATATATTAATGAAATGAATTTGAACAGATGTG
>CABHPP010123590.1:5182-16043 GCA_902168425.1 Peromyscus attwateri
ACACACACACACACACACACACACACACACACACACACACACACATACCAAAGAAGATACTAGTGAAAGAAAACTGTTGGGAATGGTAGGGAGCAAGCAGAGAGTAGGGCTCATGCATGTTGATACACCTGTTTACTCAGTACTCTTCTATAAACTTTACCCATGGGAAGTCCACTGAGAACAGCCACTGCTAGCCCATTTGGAAGCAGCTTGCTTGTCTTTGGTCACTTTGGATTTATGGTTTGGGTTAATGAGTTCTATAGTAAACTCATAGAGACTCTTTTGGGAAGATGTATAATTAAATAAAAAAGCGTAGGCATTTTTTTCTATTCCCCTCATTTTCTAAAAATTATCAATTTACAGTCTTATATAAATATGGAGCTGATAGTGATAGTGATGTTATGCAATATGTATACGGTTTAAGAATGATAGAAGAAGCTAGTTGATGCACAGAATTAAGTGTCCATGATGTGTTTCTCCTAAATTCAATTTTATACCTTCTTTTGTGTGTGTGTGTGTGTGTGTGTGTGTGTGTGTGTGTGTGTATGTGTGTGGTGCATTCATGTATGTGTGTGGATGAATCAACCATACATGCATATGGAGAGGCCTGAGGAATCTTGGTTTCTCACTCTAGTTCACTGTTTGGGCTAGATCAGTTCTTCAGGTAGTCCCTGAGATTCACCCTTATTTACCTTCTCCTCACACTGGGTTGCAGGTACAAAATAACACCCTGGATGTTATTTTGTACCATGAGCTCAGGTCCTCATGCTTGAGTAGCAAACACTTTGCCCCTCTGACTCATCTCCCTCGCCCTCAGCTTCTGAGCAACGCCTTCCTGTCCATTCCTCATCCAGCAACCACCATTCTACGTTCCACTTCTATGTGGTCCATTGTTATAGGTGCCACATTTAAGTGAAAACCTGTCGAGGTTTTTGTTTCTCTGTACCTAGCTTACTACCTGGAATTACAGCCTCTACATTCATCCATGTTGTTGCAAGTAAGGCAGTTATTCGTGAAAGCTCCAGGATGGGGCAAACTTAAGTGTCTACAAGTACGTGAGTGGACAAGAATATGTGGTATATTCTACTATTTTTATTAAGTCATTAAGACATTATGTTGGATGTTAGGAATCCAAGGAACTGAAGACTCAGGCGGACATTCTACAGGTTTATAGACTTTGGAGGAAGGGACGAGTTAACAAATGGGTTTGGCAATGTCAAACATTTTTAAGAGGGCCACCTAACATGACAGAAGGACTAGAAAAGGACTTGTTAGTGTTTGGGAGGAAAGATTCCTAATCTATTTAGAAGGATTAGTAAATGCTATCCTGATAAAGTGTGTGTGTGTGTGTGTGTGTGTGTGTGTGTGTGTGTGTGTGTGTGATGAGTTTGTGGGACTTTTTTGGTAGAGTGGTGTTGGCTTTCTTAATAAAAAGTGCTGAAGTCATTTGTGAGTGTTTTAAACATGGTGTGGTGGTTTGAATAGGAATGGTCCCATAGGATAATATATTTGAATTTTTGGTTATTAGGGAGTGGAGCTACTTGACAGGGATTAGGAGATGTGGCCTTGTTGGAGGAAGTTTGTTGCCAGGGGTGGGCTTTGGGGTTTCAGAAGCTCAAGACAGGCCCAATGGCATTATCTTTCTTGCTTCCTGTTGATCCAGATGTGGAACTCTTAACCTCACCACCATGTCTGCCTGCATGCTGCCATGCTCCCCGCCATGACGATAATGGACTAACCTCTGAAGCTGTAAGCCAGCCCCAGCTAAATGCTTTCCTTTAAAAGAGTTGCTGTGGTCATGGTGTTTCTTCATAGCAAAAGATCATTGACTAAGACACATGGTGTGAAGAAAGCAGACATACTTTTTCAAAAAAACTCTCTCCAGAAGCAATTAGAACTTACCCAATCATGAGAATGGTAACATTTTTTGTTCTACTATGAAAGGCACTTTCCCACAGTGGACAAACTGTTTGCTGGCTATAAATATGTAAATGCAGGAAGTTTTCAAGGCCATGCAACTCGTCTCCATTCATTGTGACCATGGAGGATGCAAAAGTTTCTGCTGGTCTAAGTCTTCAGGGTAAGTCCATGTAATGTTTATGTTCATAGTAAATGCCAACACGGGCTGGAAACTTCAGTATGATTCACATACATGTTTACTTCTGCTATATCCCAGGAAATATCTGCAACAGGCATGCAGTAAGTATATATCTGAAGAAAGAAAAAATGAAATCCTTCATTCTTTCCTGAGTATTTCCTGAGTATTTAGTATATGCACTGGGGCTCTGGTAGTGGACAAAAAAAGTCCTTATGATCTCACAGTGTAACAGATGGCTGAGTCTAGCATTAGGAGAAGCAAAGCCTTTTTTGTGCAAATATAGGACATTAAAGACTGTTTAAATTGTAACACTTAGCATGTCTGCCAGTGGTAAAGCTTAGGCTTAGACTGAAAGCCTGAGATACTGAGATGATGTTATCTAGATAACATTAACAGTCTAGATAAATTACCAATCTAGATAGATAATTTCTTTCTAAAGACCACTGCAACCAACTAAGGGTTGTTTGAAATTTCTTTATCTTTTTTATTAATAGGATACAAACTATGTGACTACTTCTTGAAAGAGGCAAGCATCTCTCTCTTTTTTAAATTTAATTAATTTATTTTACATCCAGACCACAGCCTCCCCTCCTCTCCCCCCTCCTCTGTATTCACTCAGAAAGGAGCAGGCCTCTCCTGTGCATCAGCAAAGCATGACCTATCAAGCTGCCATAAGACCAAGCCCCCCGCCCCCATTCAGTTGGGCAAGGCAATCCAGCCTTGCCCAAAGGGATACAGTTCCTTCTATATTCCTTGAGGGATAGATTCCCAAGAGCCAGTCAAAGCACCAGGGAAAGCCTCTGCTCCCATTAACAGGAGTCCCACAAATAGACCAAGCTCTACAACTGTCTCATATATGCAGAGGACCTAGGTCGGTCCCATGCAGGCTCCCTGGTTGTTGGGTCAGACTCTGTGAGTTTCCATGAGCCAGGCAAGCTGGAGGCAAACACCTCTTTAGTCTGTCTCACCTATTTACAAATTGTTCTCCATTCAGAGCTGAAGTTAACGCTGGAGATGACATCATGTAAATGTTTGAAATAGACTGATGTCTATTCCATAGCACAGCACATGGGTGAAAGTCAGAGGACAATCTTAGTTGCAGGTCGTCGCCTCCCAGCTTGTTTGAGACAGGGTTTCTTTGTTGGTTGCCATTGTGCATAGCAGGACAGCTGTTGGTTGCCTTGCCCAACTGAATGGGGGCAGGGGGCTTGGTCTTATGGCAGCTTGATAGGTCATGCTTTGCTGATGCACAGGAGAGGCCTGCTCCTTTCTGAGTGAATACAGAGGAGGGGGGAGAGGAGGGGAAGCTGTGGTCTGTCCTGCTATGCACAATGGCAACCAACAAAGAAACCCTGTCCTATCTCTCTATTCTCCTATCTCTGTTTTTCATCTCCCTGTAACCTGTGCTGGGATTACAGACATGGACAATCTCAGCTGGCTTTATGTATGATCTTGGGCTTTGAACTGAGGTCGTCATTTGTATGTGCCTAGTGCTTAACCCACTGACCCACCTTCTTGCCCCAAATTTTGTTCTCTATGAACATTTCTAATTCTCCGGACTCAGTTTTCCTTCAGGAACCTTTCTCTACAGTATTTGTGATCTTGTAGGATGTCTTAACTGCAGAACTACAAGGGGCACTCTTCACAACTGTACTGAGTGACTGGTACCCTCCTTAACTGGGAAGCAAGTCTCAAATGTACTTTTTTGTTTGTTTGTTTGTTTTCATATCGCCATTTCACTTGCTAAGTGGTTTTGTCAAAGAATGCAGAAGCGCAACGACCTGGAAACATGAGGAAAATGTTAACTTCTTTACACCTAAATTTTAATTGCAGCATGTGCAATTAAAATGCATAGCACTCGGGATCACGATGCCTGAGCGATATGCATTGTAGCACAGTTGGCATCAGGATGCAGCTTCCGGGTACAATGAGTGGCAGTTGGCTCTGTTTTACCATCTTGGCTGCGGCACTATGAGTACCACGGACACTTACCACACTTCTCAGAGATACACGGTGTGAATCGGAGGGTCCAATTGGCCCTATGTATGTCCCTTCTGTGAGACTTTTCTGGGGCCTGGCCCTTGACTCCAGCCACCAATATCTGCAGCTGAAGGGATTGAAGCAACGCTAGGGCTCTGAAGCTATGACCAAGAAAGAAAGAGAGAGAATTGAAAGCGTTTCCATCCGTTTTATTGGCAGAGAGTCAAGGAAAACAGTTTAAAAATATTTGTTAGGAGAGGGGCTCAGGCAGTCATCATTACTTGGAAGGTTTATGGCCAAAGTCTCCCTGTCATTACCCACAGATAACCCCAGCAATTTAAATTACAGAAGCCACACACACATAATTCAAGGCAAAGTTATGGGCATTCCCTAAAACCTCCCGTTTTCTCACTTGGTTGACTAAAATCAGAAAAAAAAAAAAGTCTGTTTTTCACTAGGCAAATGCCCTAAATCAGAGTGTTCCAGGAGTGCTTTCTGTTGAGATGAATTTGCATTTATACGAAGAGAAATAACAAGTATGTGTTTGAGAGTTGGATCCTAGCTGTTATTTGTTTTCTTTTTTTTTTTTCATTATACTTATTAAATCTCTCGGATTTTATTTACTTATTTTTCTTTTCCTTCCCTCGCGATAGCCTACAAAGGAGTTCATCACTAGAAATTGCTTTCAGGATGAATGTGCAGACAGAATCTGAAGTGGAAGCGACATAGCAAGTCAGTGGCAGAGCCCATGGGTAGAGACCTGGAAAGCCAACTGCACCTCATGCTGTTTAATGCTAGCAGCCTCATGTAGAGAGCAGTCCCATTACTGCTGCACGCTTATTCCATTTTTCCAGCTTTATCTTTAAATATTGCTAGAGTACCCTATGAAGCGAAAAGGGCTTTTTAATACATGCATTTCGATACACACATGTACACAGAGTATAATTACCGCTCAAAACAATTCCACAAGGTAGCTTCGCACATTATTGTGTTTCTGGGTCACAAAAGAAACTGGAGCATGGTGGGGATGAGTGGTTTGTCGGGTAATCATGAGCAGAGCTGTGAATCAGACACGGACGGGGTGTAGGCTGAGTTTTGTTCTCTTTGCTTGGAGAGGTTGTGGACTCTCTTGGGTTCTGCTCCCTAAATGGCACTGTAATTTTGGTCATTGTTAGAGGGGTAAGAAAGGATTTGGGTCGAGGGGAGGAAGTAATGCAAAAACCATAGGAGTAGCCTATTGGAAACCCCCTCTCCAGAACAAGGACCTTGCTTGACATCTGCATCCCCAACCCAGTGCCAGTGTTCTGTTCCTGTTCAGTCTCAGGTAGAAGCAAGTTTTGTTTCCACACCAATACCTTAAGAAAACTTTGTTTCTATGCCTATACTTTAAGCAAGTACTGCTCAGTTGTTTGGAACGTCCAAAATAGACAAGATTGACATTGCCAGTTTCTACTTTTTGTGACTACACACGCGACTTAAAAATAAACACACAACATCATGCAGACTCAGAAAAACTTGATAGTTTTTCAAAAGGCCACAAAATTAACCAGGGACCACAAAACAAAACAAACAAACAGACAAAAAATGATTAACCCTTTCCCTTGTCTCCTAAGGAATTGAAAACAAACTTAAGAACATTTCAAAGTCATTATAAATTAAATATTAATTATGTTAAATTGTTGAAAGGAAAGGCAAGATTTTGACCATTTATGTCAGTGGGAAAGATGCTCATGGAACATATTGAGTATGTGTTTCTTAGTGTGGCTCTAATGAAATAAGTTTTTTAAATAGGGCATGTATAGAAATAGCACATTATTTTCTCAGTACTATCTATCCCTAATGAGCAAAGAAAGACAGTCATTACCAGCTTCTGTATCTGGAATTGAAAACATTATAATTCTACCATTGCTGTCCTCACTGTGAGTCCTTATCCATTTATTGCATTCTTGCTCTGTCTCAGGTGATGTGCAAGCATTGATGCGGCCAGAAGTGGATTATGCCAGGCAGAGAAGGAGGGTTCATCAGTCCCTATTCTGTTTCCTACCTCAATGGTTCCCTTTGCACTTGGTGATCTCCAAGTTTATGGCCATGTTTTTTGAAATCTCCTAGTCTTATTGCAACTTGCCATGCCTTGTGCGGTTGATATCCCTGAAGGGAAATGGAGGAGGAGTGGATGGGGTGGGGTGGGGAAGTGGAGATTGGGGGGAATGGGAATACTGGAGGGAGGAGAAATTGCAGTCCTTATGTGGTGTACGAGAGAAGAATAAATATTTTTTTAAAAGTAGACTACTTTTTCTTCTCCTAATCTTACAGAGTCCAGAGAGAAATAGCAAAAATCCTGGTATTACTCTTTAGAGGGAGGGGCACTTAAAAGATTGCAGAAACACAAAATTAGTGTATTAGTGGAAATATTATAGGTATGTTACTGTAATTCTCATTTATATTCATTTTTTAAAACATGATAAGTGAGATAACCAACATTTAAACCTGCTCTGTTCCATTAGAAAATAAAGTCTCAGTAGCTTCCATGACAGATGTGGTTTTATAAACTCTACAACCCAATCCATCAGTGCTCTGTTTGTCGTGTCCTGCAGGCCACTGTAGCTTTAACTCCACCTTAATGGGAAGCAAACCACTTCTGCAAAGAGCCCACTTAAGAAATGGCTTTGCTTGACATCTGCTGACAGAAGAGTTCACCCTTCCTGAAAAATAGAACACTTAACTCGCAGGAAAGTTGATTACCTGCACAATAGACCCGATACTCCAATACAGAGAAAATGCAAAATTGCTTCTTTTATTTCCTAATTTTTCCCACTGTGCCAGAATGAATTACCTGTAACTCCATACATTTAGAAGAAGGAATGCCATACTAAGGAAAAAAATAACGTGATCTAAAAAGCATCTGTTACAACCAAGCAATAATTATTTGGCAATGTTCCTCACATCCTCAGCAGAAAAATCTGTCCTTCCTAACAGGATCAGATGCCTTAACATGTCAAAAAGCTTCTGGGTGTTTGCTTGCTAGGCAGTGTCTGCTGATTCTTTTTTTATTACTTTTATTTTATTTATTTAATAAAATATTTATTTAATAAAGGAGGATCTGGCTACATAGCTCAGGCTGCCTGAGAACTCATTATGTAACCCCAGCTGGCCTCAAACTGTTAATCCTCCTGCTTCAACCTCCCTAGTACTGAGATTATAATCACAACTACCATTCCTGGCTCCATTATTTGTGTTATTCATGTTTTCTGTCCTTCTCACACGACTCAGAACTTTCAGGGACCTTGGTTGGAAGGGTCTAAGGGAGTAGCCACTTTCCTTTTCAATCTTACTTTGTCAACAGAAAAGTAGACTCAGTTTTGACTCTAAAACAGAGTAAAGTTCACTTAAGGATGAGAATGGAAACATCCTAGATTTACAAAACATTAAAATGACTGTGTGGGTGAAAATATCAAGCTACTCTTATTGTTGAAACAACCATATTTTTCATTTCTCCTACTCATCCGAATGTGATTACTAGTGTGGCCAACACACCCACACACACAGTTCATATGGCTGTGTAAACAGAGGCACTGAGGAGTTTGCTGTTACCAGATTAATGCTGTTTAAGTAATGAACGCTACTTAGGAGCATGCAAATCTTATATATACATACATCATTAATTTACTATGAGATAGGAATATGTATAACCAGGTACCTGTGACACTAGTTTATGTTTAGAGTCTACCTGAGTTGTACATAATTGATGGGAATTAGTGCCTATTAGTAATCTGCTCTGTCTCTGAATGCTCACCCATCTAGACCTCTAAGTGTCTCCTTCTCCATTGCTCCTTTATTTAAGTCCTTCAGGAGGCCATGAGTCAATGACGCAGGAGCAGATGGTCTTATCTATGTGCCTTTTCAGTTTTATTGGTCAGAATAATGCATTATTAATAAAGCATAAGCTGCCATGCCATCGGAGGAGAGACAGACATCACCTAATGCACATCCCACTGAAGTGACTAGGTGGCTACAGACAGTGAGCACAATTAGAAAGCAAGGGCTCTGCCACTACGTACAGCTGAGCTCCCCGGTAATCTTGACCTTCTCTGCTGTTGGCACTAACTTTATCTCCTCACTAAATAATTGCTGGTTGTCTCTGTTAGCCACCTAACACGGGGCCGTGGAAATGGCAGCACTGTCGTGACGTCCGTATTTTAGCTGAGGAGAGGTGAGCTGTGGAGGAGAGAAGGCTTGGCCAGGGCCCCACTTGGCACACCTTCATTTTTCAAGTACTTTGCAAAGGAAATGGGAACTGAAGTACAGAATAATTTCACTTTCCCCCACACGATGAGTTATTCTCCGAACGACTGTAATTCTCATGACTGTAACATGGTTATTGCTATATATACATTTTTTTAGCAGTCATGAGACCCGAAGACACAGCAGCTTGTAGGAAACTTGGGATGCTCTGGAACCCACTACACTGTTTAATCTCATGATGGAGGCTTCTCAGACTGACAGTCGTTCATCTGATCAAAGAGGAGGGATGAGACAGCAAAGAGCTGAGCCTAAACCTGCATCACCTTAACAGAGAAGCATAGGAGACTGACAATCCGGATCTTCTATTTGAGATACAAATTAGAGAAAACACAGCTACTGTTTGAATTCCTCAATCGCTGTGGCGGTACCCTGTGTTGGAACAATGTAATAATGACAGTGACTCAGCACTTCACTGTAAACAGTTTGTAGAGACATTTCACAATTTAGTAGGACAAGACTTGGACTTGGCAAAGACTTTGATACAAGTATTTTTAAAATTTTTCGAGATTATAATATAGTTACATAACTTCTCCCTTTCCTAATCTCCTGCCAAACTCTCCATGTATGCCTCCTTGCTCTCTTTCAAATTTATGGCTTCCTTTTCCATTAATTATTATTATATGCATATACTGAGAATATATATATATATATATATATATACATACGTATATATGCACATACATATATATTCCTAAATATAACCTGCTCAGTCTGTATACTGTTACCTGTATGCATGTTTTCAGGGCTGATAATTTGGTATTAGACAATCAATTGGTGTGCTCTTCCCTGGAGGAGACTATTTCTCTCACTCTCAAGCCTACACAAAGAATGTATAAGGAGTTTCTGCCCCTCAGTGTCATACAAATCATCTCCATTATTTCCATGCCTAAGAATATCAACTGAGAATGCATTCTTACATGCTACATAAAAGAAATGATTTTAAAAAGTACGTTAAGATAACCATTCTGATCATTTACTTTCCATAGACTACTTTTAATGTAAAACACAAACAACAACAAACCCCTAAGGCAAATGGTAGCATTGTTTATCGAAACTATCATCTGGTTGAAAATCCCTTGCCCTGGAATTAGAGCACCCATGGCCATTCTCTATTTCCCATTGTGTGATATGGGCTCCTTGAATCAACTGCTTGAGAGTCAGTTTCTACATGTTTAGTATAGAAAAGCTGATAGAGTTTATCCTATAGTTTACAATGCTTACAGTCCTCTCTAGGACTCTTAATGGCAGCTCTAGAGAAAGGCAAGGTGCTTTGGTGGCAGCCACATTGGGATGTCTTCTTTGTTTTGCCAGTATCTCACTTGTGACCGTTAACAGTTCCTCATATCCATCAACCAGTTTCTCACTTTGACAGTGCCCATAGAGCATGTTGTTTATATATACCTGGAATACTACCTAGAACCCTAAGAAATGACCATTTTCTTACTTAAATTTGTCATACCTAGTAAGATATGTATAGAAGATACTAAATAGACTTTCTGCCTCTAAAATTTTGGGTAGACATTATGTATAGACTTAGTTGAAAAAACAATCAAATAGAGACTATAAAACATTTGGTACTGTAGGTGATTGGCAAATAGAAGCCAGCATTTTCCAGATTCCTTTTTCTCCTGCTCATTGTGAGTTCATTGCCAAGCTATTTTGATATGCCTTGTTGATGTTTTTATATTATTCTTTGACATCATGAACATGGGTTTGAAAGACTTGTTTGTTCTGTAATGACCCAGTACTTCTAGTAAGTGGTTCAGTTCTGGGATATGTCTGCTAAGCAGGCAAGAAAAGAAGTGATATAAATTAGGATTATTCCCTGGTGAGAATGGAAACACGCCATTGAAACAATGGCGTATTAAGAATAGTTGAAAGGAATGTTACCTCGGAGAAAAGAGACATTAGGGAGATATTCTTCACAAACCCCACAACCACTGTATGTAGGAGAGATTAGTATTTAAATATTAAAAGGGACCAATGGATAGAAATTATTATGAAACCCATTTATCTCATCTTTTAGGGAACTTTAAAAAAAATCAGAAGTCTTAAAAAAAGACAAGAGCCACTTCAAGACATACCTATTTTCTGTAGCACAAGTCTCAAAAAATCTTATTAATAAAAACAAACTTGGAGCCAGGTATTGGGGTGAATGCTGGAAGATCAGAGAAGCAGAACAAGCTACAGCCACCTCACCTTGCCAATTCCTCAGCTGATCCTCTTTCCCAGACTGGAAGCCTCTGAGTCCTCATCCAGAATGAATCTCAGCGGAACTGTTGCTCAAAAGCCTAAAAGCTTAACCAGGCTCTAGTTCCTCCTCCCCACACCTTAAATACCTTTCTGCTTCCTGCCATCACTTCCTGGAATTAAAGTCTCTTGTTACCACACCTGGCTGTTTCCATTGTGGCTTTGAACTCACAGAGATCCAGGCAGATCTCTGCCTCTGGAATGCTAAGATTGAAGGCATGTGCTACCACT
>CABHPP010123591.1:0-12658 GCA_902168425.1 Peromyscus attwateri
GGGGTGGTCTTAGTCTGTTTTCTGTTATAACAAAATACTTGAGGCCAGGTGATTTATAAATAATAGAAGTTCATTCAGCTGACAGTTTTGGAGTTAGGAAGTACAGGAACATGGCACTGGCACCTGATGAGTTCCTCATTCTGCATCAAAATATGATGCAGGTATCAGGAGGTGAGGTGGCACAAATGTGCCAGCTCTGGTCTCTCTTCCTCTTCTTGTAATGCCACTAATGCCATGCTAGGGGGCTCACCCTCATACCTCATTTAAGCCTGGTCATCTCCCCTAAGGACCCTCCCCCAGTAAGTAAGCCCCTCCCCATGGCCTCCATGGAGTCTATCAGTGTGTTCTAGTGTCCAGCTATGCCTTTAGATGGTGTAAAGACTGCATCCTTCTCTTCCCTTTTAGGTGAACTGGTTTACAACAATACCCTTGGAGACACTTGTTATTATGTGAACTGCTCTTTGGACTGCATAGTCCAGTTCTTCAATTGGTCCTGTCCATCTACTCCCTCAACTTCTACACCCTCAACACCAACATCCCCTCTGACGACCACACCCTCTACACCATCTACCACATCTTCAAAGTCGACACCCTCCACGCCAAAATCCACAACATCCAAGTCAACAACCAGCACTCCAACCACAACCCCCAGGACCTTTGAGTGCCAAGACTTTGATCCTCCTAGACAGGTCAGTGGGCAGTATGTGGCTTGTTACCCTGGCACTGAACAGGTCCATGTCCAGGCACCCACCATCTGAATGACACGCTTCCTCGTTGTTCAAGATGCCCGTATTCCCACACCCTGCACCTTCTCCATTAGAACATCATGGGCACAGGGTCTGCTGGCCCTCTCTCTTTTCACCATATCCCGCCTTTCTTGTTCTTATCCTAGCTTCCCTCAGCTCCATCCCTGAGTGGGTCCTATCCTCCTGCGTAGACTGGGGGAGCTAAGCTAGGCTGCCTGCTGACTGTTCCACACCCTCCATCCTACAGGTGAATGAGACCTGGTGGCTGTGTAACTGTACCATGGCCATTTGCATGCATGACAACGTAGTGAAGATTGTGGAAAAGGAGTGCAATCCCCCACCCATGCCCACCTGTTCCAACGGCCTCAAGCCCGTGCGTGTCCCTGATCCTGATGGCTGCTGCTGGCACTGGGAGTGTGACTGTAAGGCCCTTAGCTATCTGGGGATGCACCTGCCAGGGCCCTTTCTTCTTTGGTCCCAGTGGCTGCAGGGCCAGCCTCTGGGAACAGACCTTGATTGCTAAGTGCCTGCTGTAGGCTGTGCACACAGTCTTAGGGACTTCTCAATACCCTTTGTGTCTCCCCGGGTAGGAGCTTGGGTAGGTAGAAACCTTGACTGGTGGGGCAGAGGCACCTTTCTGAGCAAGGATGCTTCTGTGGTTAGGAATGACCTTCTGGCTCTAAAGTAAGGTCTCACCCTGCAGAAGAGGGGGTGTCTCTGGACCAATTGGGAAGATGTTTTTAGAAGATTTTAGTGGCTCAACCTAGGGACCAGGTTTTTCAGATTCCTTTAGTTACTGCTGGCTTTTCAGCCTATCCCTTGAATCCTGACCATGATTTGATTCCAGTGGTTCTGGCTTGGTGACATCAACTTACAGAGCTTCTTCCACAGGCTACTGTACCGGCTGGGGAGACCCGCACTTTGTCACCTTTGATGGGCTCTACTACAGTTACCAGGGTAACTGTACCTACGTGCTGGTGGAGGAGATTATCTCCAATGTGGACAACTTTGGGGTCTACATTGACAACTACCATTGTGATGTCAATGACCAAGTGTCCTGCCCCCGCACACTGATTGTGCGCCATGAGACCCAGGAAGTGCAAATCAAGACTGTACGCTTGATGCCCATTGAGGTGCAGGTATGTGGCTGGGGCTGGCTGGGCATCCACAGTGTGTCTGTCATGGCCTTATACAGGAGGCCCCAGGCAACAGAGGACTAAGCTGCAGGTCCATTGGACCAGCCTGGAGCCATGGCACATGTAGGGCCTCCTTAGTGTCATGTCAGCCCTTCTCATGGGCTCTCTAAATGAGCACAGACACTCCCTCTCTGAGGACAGGTGAACAGGAAGCGGCTGTGTCTAGCTGAGTCTTCTCTATCCTCTGGGGTCATTGGGGATGTTGACTGAAACATCTGAGGAGCCCTGACCCTTTCATGGTACCTCAGAGTCTCTGGGAAGAGCCTTCTTTGGCTTCTCCTGAGATGAGCTGGGACAAAGTTTTGCCCCAGTATGGTGGAAAGGAAGCAAGAAGGGAAGAGAAAGAGGTGAGGGACAGGAAAAGATCCCCTTTTAGATAGGGGTAGAGATATCCCAGGTGCTATCCCAAGGTGCAACTTGGCCTTCTTGATCAGCTATATGGCTTCCAGAGGACAATGGTGGGACAGGACAGTGCAGGACAAGCCTCTGGCAGGTGGCAGGCTCTTGCTCCTGTCTCTGAGGCCGTCCCTGACTTGGACATGTTGACTACAGGTGCAGGTGAACAAGCAGGTAGTGGCTCTGCCCTACAAGAAGTATGGGCTGCAGGTATATGAATCTGGCATCAACTTTATGGTGGACATCCCCGAGCTGGATGCCCAGATCTCCTACAACGGTCTGTCTTTCTCCATCCGGCTGCCCTACCGCATGTTTGGCAACAACACAAAGGGCCAGTGTGGTGAGTCCCCCAGCCGCTTTCCTTGGAGGGCAAGACTGGGTGTGAGCACCTGCCACCTAGCTGTGGGTTCTCTGCTCCTCTGTGGATGGGCGCTGTGGCACTGTCTTGTGTTTGGTCCCCGAGAGAAGCCAGCAGACATTAGCTTGGCTTTGACTTTTCCCTCTTGCCTGACCAGTAGGACACGGGGAGCCTGGGACAGAGAAGGACAGCTGCCAGGGCTTGACCTGAGTTTGATAGTGTGGTCTTGGTGCTGGCTTGACGGGTGGCTTCTCTGTCTACAGGTACCTGTACCAACAATACTGCAGATGACTGTATCCTACCCAGCGGGGAGATCATCTCCGACTGCGAAGTTGCGGCTGACCAGTGGTTGGTGATTGACCCCTCCAAGCCACGCTGTCCTCACAATGACTTCACCACCAAGCGCCCAGCCATCACGACACCAGGGCTCTTGCTCCCGAACTGCACTGCGTCTCCTATCTGCCAGCTCATCAAGGACAGGTGACCTGTGGGAAGTGGAGGCAAGAGGGTCAGGACAAGCCTAGCCTATTGAGATCCTGTCGGAAAAAAAAACAAAACAAACAACGCAGGCTCTCAAGAGGTCTCCCAAGTAGGCAGAGCAGTCCGAGCAGCCCCTGTGTGGGCCTGGAAGAGTTAGGGTATCACTGTGGATGGGTGTTGGGTCACAGGGGCCCCAGGACTTGGCTTCTGTTTTCCCAGGCCCTAGCTATCTTCTCCGACACCCCCCACCCCAGCACTTCTCTTTGCTCCCAGACATCTCTCACCTCATGGTCAGCTGCAGGCTCGGGTGAGCTGGAGACCCTGGGCAGATCAACTGACCAGAGGACATTAGCATATCAGGGAGGCAGGTTTGAGCTTGGACACAGGTCAGGAACTCCTAAATCTGGTAGCCACAGGAGGACGACGTTCCCTGTTCTGGGGAGGTGTTTGAAGTCAAAGCTAGGTGATCCTCTGCCAGGATTGTTGGAAGGGGACATCCTGACAACCAGTGACCATTCAGGTGTGCAAAGTATGTCTGTCTCTACATGCCTGATGGCACAGGCACCTGTCCTTCCTTTCCTAGAAGCCAAAACTTTCTGTCTTCTGCTGCTGTAGCCATAGGGCCTCTTCAGCAGGTGCCTCTCAGCAGGCTCCAGTAGGGAAGGGAGGCCTGGGAAGCATGTGAAGAGGCCAGGGTGCTGACCAGAGTGTGACCCATCTCTCCCTGCATAGCCTATTTTCCGAGTGCCACCCCTTCGTGCCTCCCAAGCACTACTATGAAGCCTGCCTGTTTGATAGCTGCTTTGTGCCTGGCACTGGTATGGAGTGTGCCAGTGTGCAGGCCTATGCAGCCCTCTGTGCCAAGGAAGGGGCCTGCATTGACTGGCGGAACCATACCCAGGGGGCCTGCTGTAAGTACCACTCCTCTCTCTCCATGTGCTGCCCTGTGCTGGGGATCTGTGGGTCGGCAAGGGAACTGGGCAGCTCCCCATCCTCTGCTGGCATGGGGTGAGGTCCTGTGTGGGAAGGGCTGGGTAACTGTGTCACTGCAGGGAGGGGCAACCTTCTCTCTCTGGATATGACCTTCCTGATCCTTGCGCCCCTCTGCAGCTATGGAGTGTCCATCTCACAGGGCGTACCAGGCCTGTGGCCCTGCAGAAGAACCCACTTGCCAGTCCAGGTATGCTGCCTGAAGACTCCTGCTGGTTCCCTAGTCCTGCTCATGCAGTCCAGCCAGCTTTAGCCCTCGCCCCCGAGCTGAGCCCCAGCCTATGTCACTCCTACCTTCTGAGCCTATGTCTTGCCATTCCAGCTCCTCCCAGAATTCCACACTCTTGGTGGAAGGCTGCTTCTGTCCTGAAGGCACCACCAAGTTTGCCCCTGGTTATGACGTCTGTGTGAAGACTTGTGGTATGTCTCCTACCTCTATTGCCTCCCTCCTGTTTTCTCTGTGTCGACAGAGGCAGGGTCAGGAAGCGCATCCCAGTTCCCTATAATGTCATGACAGTGTTAACAGAGTTTGTCTCCTCTCTTCCTAGGCTGTGTGGGACCCGACTATATCCCCAGAGAGGTAAGTTCTCCCGTGTGCTGGGGTAATTCTCCCTAAAATCCTGAGCTCTGGGGAATGAGTGGGGTGAAGTGATATGACAGCCTGGGAGTCCAAAGACTGAGTCATGAGCCATGTAAGTCCTAGGTGAGATTCACCCACTCATCCATCTGCCCATTGGTACATCTGTCCATCAGTCCATTGCCTTGAGCTGTCTGTCACCCATTTAACCATCTGTATCATCCATTTATCCACCCACCCATCTATCCACTCACCTACCCATTATCCGTCCAATCACCCATCAACCTATCCAGTACCTATCCATGGTCCTTTCATCTATCCAAACTATCCATCTGTACATCCATCTATTAGCCATCCATGTAATCACGCACCCATCATTCATCTATCTTTCATCCCATCCATCATCCATTTGTTATCCATCCATCCATCCAACCAACCATCATCCACTTATCCATATTCACTAGCTTATCCTTCATTTATCCATCCATCCTCCATTCATTCATTCATTCATTCATCATTCACCTACCTATTCACTTATTCCACATCCATCAATCTATCCAACCACCCTTCTATCTGAGCCATTCATCCTCCATCCACCCATCTGCTATCTATTCATCCAACCACCCATCTATCATCTATCTATCTTTCATTCATTCATCTACTTACCCACCCTCAATCTATCCATTATCCACCCATTCATCCATCTATCCATTATCCACCAATCTAAAAACCTACCCATCACCCATCCATCCTTTACTCAAGCATCCACTCATCTATCATCTATCCATCCATCCATCCACCCATCCAACTACCTACATACTATTCATCCATGCAAGCAACCACCAATCCATCATCCATCCATCCTTCTATCTTTCCAGTCATCAACTCATCCATCAGGCCATCCATTCATCTATCCACCCATCCACTCACCAGTCATATACTCTGACTAAATGTGAGATATGTGTGGTGTGTCTGTTGCATACCAGGAGGATGTTGGTGGGTGCTGGTGAGCAAGTCACATCTGTGTGATATCAGTGACCTTGAATGAAAAGGTGCTGGCCTGTCCCTAAACCTTCCCTATGAGCTCAGGGGTGGTGGGGGATATGGCTTTCTCATCTGGCTACCTGGTCTAGCTCTTTTCTCCCTGGTTGGCCATGGAAGTGCCATAGTAGGGCTAGCCTGGTGTTAATCTGGTCTTTTCCTCTTTGCAGTTTGGAGAGCACTTTGAGTTTGACTGCAAGGACTGTGTTTGCCTAGAGGGTGGAAGTGGCATTGTCTGCCAGGCCAAGAAATGTGCTGGGGAGAACCAGACCACATGCGAGGAGGATGGCACCTACCTTGTCGAGGAGGTCAACCCAGATGACAAGTGCTGCAACATTACTTCATGCAGTAAGGACACCCCTGGGGCATGGGAGCCACTCTCAGGGCACTGGGGCCATGTCCTGCTGGGGCTCCTAGTGTAACCAAGCTTGCCTGCTGTAGGTGAGGCTTTCTGCCATTTCCTCACTGGCAAGCTCAGGTTACACTCACTTGAGAGGGCAGTGGTAGTGGCTGTTGGATCAGACCAGGAGCCCCTGCTCCAAAGTACTTCAAGTACTGGTCTCGGTGGGCTCCACAGGGGCCTGGACCCATGCTATGCAGTGGGAGGTGGTGCTCTGCCTGTGTGATCCATCCTGGTCACCACACTCTTGCTCTGCCTTCAGAATGCGACACCAAATTGTGCAAAGCAGAACCCCCCTCATGCTTGCTGGGATTCGAAGCGAAGAGCCAGCATGTGCCTGGAAAATGCTGTCCAGTTTACTCCTGTGGTAAGTGAGGCCAGCCGGGCAAGAGAAGACCACAGGCAGGGCAGGCTGTGGACAAGGGGTCAGTGGAGGGAGCATGCTTTCTCCTTGTGCTTCTTTATCATGACTTTGACTGTGTATCCACCCAGACCTAAGCCTACTTAGATGTGTGTGGGAGGCTAAGGCTCAGGATGGCTTCTGATGGCTTTTCCCACTCTTTCCTCCAAGAACCCAAGGGTGTGTGTGTGCACCAGAATGCTGAATACCAGGTGAGTTCTGAACTGGGAGGGGACAGGGAGGATGGTGGCATTGTCTGTCTCCTGACAACGGAGTATGCATGGGTGATGGTGTGTGCGGCTCCCTTACTTCTGCCTGTTCCTGCAGCCTGGATCTCCAGTGCATTCCACCAAGTGCCAGGACTGTGTATGCACCGACACCATGGACAACGACACTCAGGTCAACATCATCTCCTGTACCCATGTGCCCTGCAACATCTCCTGCAGCTCCGTAAGTGCGGCTCCTCACTTCTCTCCCTCTTCCTGCCTCAGTTTACCCTCTTCCTGCCTTCTAAGAGGCCACGGTTCCATGTTCATTTCCATGATTTGCCTTCAATTTTTGAAAAAACTCTTCCTTGCCAAATGGTGCCTCCCACCATAGTACTTGTTCCATTCCTCCCCGCAGGTGAGGAATTCCAGTGATCCCAGGACCTGGTTGGTTGCAGGGACAAGTCTTTGATCTCAACCTTGTCCTCTCCTGTGTCCACAGGGCTTTGAACTTGTGGATGTCCCTGGGGAGTGTTGCAGGAAGTGCCAGCAGACCCACTGCATCATCGAGGGGCCCAACCAGCAGTACCTCATCCTGAAGGTGTGTGTTCACAGGCAATGGGCAGTGCTCCAGGCTCCCCCCATGAGCTTGTCAGCCACTGGCCTTGAGTCATCCCAGGTCTCACATAGCTTGGTATGAGTGACCATATTTGGGTGGCTAGAAACCACATGTGTGGCTGTTCCACTTCTGGAGCTCTGAAGTCCAGGATTAAGGCTGGCAGAAGCTGTGAGGAGTCCTTCCTGCCTCCCCCTCTTTGGGCTTCAGGCGACACTGGTTGTGTTTGCATCATCTCTGACTTGGTCTCCATGTAGCAGCCTCCCTTCTATCTGAGCCTATGTCTCCTCTTACAAGGATGCTCATCCCTGGAGTTAGGACCATCTTGGCGTAGGATGACCTCATCTCCAGATTCTTTCCTTGAGATTTTCAAAGACCCTTTCCCTGTTCAGAGTCACTTCCTAGTTCACAGGCTAGACCTAGGTTAGAGATTTTTGTGTTTTGTAACCACAAGCAGGTAAGTTCCTGTCTCCAAGACTCTTATGGGTGTCATTTGCCCAGTGACTCTGGACCTAAGGGCCAGCCTCCTGTCTGTGAAGCTGTACATCTTCCTGGGCTGGCCTATGGAGGGGCACTCGCTTAACCTCATTCTAATTGTGTTGTGTCCACAGCCTGGGGACATAGAGAAAAACCCCAACGACAAGTGTACCTTCTTCAGTTGCTTAAAAATCAGCAACCAGCTCATCTCCTCTGTCTCCAACATCACCTGCCCGGACTTCAACCCCAGTGATTGTGTTCCGGTGAGTGGAACCCCTATGGCACTGGCCATGTGTGCCCTGCCTGATGCACCAGCTGCCTGGTTTCTGGGAGGCTTTTTCCATACCCTCCTATAGGACAGCTCTTATGCACCCCACTCACCTGCTGGGGGTGCTCTGGGCTTCCTCCTCATTCCTCTTTCCCTTCAGGGCACTATCACGTACATGCCGAACGGCTGCTGTCAGACATGTGAGTACAGCTGGAGATGGGTAGGGTGGTGGGCAGACTTCACCAGAACCTTGGGTAGGAAGACGCAAGGGCAGGGCGCTTCAGGACTCCTGTTCCTGCTGTGTCTCCTTCGCTTGTGTGGATGTATAGGGATCTGAGTCCCCTTCCAGGAAGGGGCTGGGGGGAACCCGGCTGCAAGCTGGAGCTCGTTTCCTGAAAGAGCAGTGAGACTGGGAGTTAAGGACTAGCCATGCTTGGAAAAAGGAGAGGAAACAGTACAATAGAGGGAGAGGGAGAGGGAGGGAGAGGGGAGGGAAGGAGAGGGGGAGGAGGAGGAGGAGGAGGAAGAGGAGGAGGAAGAGAGAGAGAGAGAGAGAGAAAGAGAGAGAGAGAGAGAGAGAGAGAGAGAGAGAGAGAGAGTCTTGACCACCCCCTACACTTGCATCTCCTTCCACAGGCATCCCTAAAAACGATAGCGCAGCCCCTTGCTCTGTCACCCCTGTCCTGAAGGAGATTTCCCACAATGGCTGCACCAAGAATGTCTCCATGAACTACTGTTCCGGCTCCTGCGGGACCTTTGCCATGTGAGTCCCAGGCTGCAAGTGGGAGATGGAGGGGTGGAGGAGCTCAAGGACAGAACCAGCCTTCCACCAAGAGTGTGGAATTCTGGGAGGAGCTGGAATGGCAAGGCACAGGCTCAGAAGGAAGGAGTGACATAGGTTGGGGGTCAGCTCGGGGGCGAGGGCTAAAGCTGATTGGACTGCATGAGCCGGACTAGGGAACCAGTGAGGGAGGCTGCTGATGCTGTTCCCAGGGAGCTGGCACTCATTCTGCCCTTCACGTCCCCAGGTACTCTGCCCAGTTCCAGGATCTGGATCACAAGTGTTCTTGCTGCAAGGAAGAAAGGACCAGCCAGCGCCAGGTGACCCTGGAATGTCCAGACGGCAGTGAGCTGAGCCATACCTACACACACATTGAGAGCTGTCTGTGCCAGGACACCGTCTGCGGGCTCCCGCAGACCCAGCGAGTCCGGCGTTCCAGTCCCCGATTTCTGGGAAGGAAGTGAATGGGTTCTATTGTACACATCCCTTCCCATCCTGTACCATCCTGCTGACTCTCTGAGCTTCCTCCACTTCTAGCTTGGCTTCTTCTCTGCAGATATTTATTTTCAGAGTTTCTGTTCCATTCTTTGCTTTCTGATAATAAACTCAGGCATAGCCACTCTGGTCGTGTGGTGTAAGTTGGTCCTGCAAGGGTCTGAGCTGGCCATTGTGTGGATGGCTTCTGGGAATTGGGTGGGATTTGATGGTTTGGAGAGGGTTCCTCAGGGACCCCTGGGGTCCAGTTACTGGTTTTTGCACACCAGACACAATGTGACCCTGCCCCCTGTATTACTTTCCCTTGGGCTCTGGGCTCTGTCTGTTCAGAGCACTGGTTGAGCAAAGCCCCTTAAGTTCCTTTCCAGGGTTTCCTGCTATGGGTGAGACTTTTGTCCACATGCTCTGGGGACAGTGTGTGTTCAGGTGTGAGTATACAGGTGTGCATGCACATAAGTGTATTTCCATGGGTTTGTGCCTATGGAGTATGCATGTGTGTCACTGAAGAGGCCTCAGGCCACAGACTGGGGGGCAGGGCACTGGCTTCTGCCACAACTGAAAGAAAAACGATGGTAACTTTGTGGACTGTATTGTTTACGTCTGCGTCACTGTGATAAATATACCCAACTAGAAACAGTGTCAAGGAAGGAAGGTTTATTTGGCTCAGGGTTTTGAGGGGTCAGCCCAAGATTGCTTGACCCCATGCATTTAAACAGAACCCCAAAGCAGCAGCAACATGTGGCAGAGACCAGCTGTTCACAGCATGGTTGGCCAGAACCTGGCTGAGCAGGACTGGAAAAGGCCAGGGGCAAGGATTCAGCCCCTTGTCACTGTTAGCCAGGTCTCACACCCTCCCCCTTGAGTCTCCCCAGATAACACTCTTGCCTTTCAATCTTTGAGCCTTTTTTTTTTTTCGGGGGGTAGGGGGTGGGAATACTCTGTACACCAACTATAACATGTCTCCTCAAAGACTGCTGGGCAGAGCTGTCAAACCCCATGGACCTACCAGCATATGCTTGTGTGGTCCTTTAGAAACATGTCAGTTCCCTTAGTTTGCTCTTGTATTGGTTCAAACATGGTGTGTATGTGTGTGTATGTGTGCATGCACGCACTGTGTATGAAGCCCTCTCTCTTACCCAGAGTCTCCATAATCATGAATAGGGTTTAATCTCAAAATCTAAAGATTAATATTTAAAAGAAAACTTTCTAACGTGTATTAGTCAGGATGGACTCTGTCTGCAGCAATGACAAAAACTGCCAAGTGTCGGAGGCTTACAACAGCATGAGGCCTGTTTTCCTCATGTTTCCTGCTTGCTGCTTGGCTGGCATCCTACTGAACACCTCAGCTGCCTAGAACCTGAGGGGACAGGGCAGCTCTCATCTCCAAGGTCTCTTCTGTTGTGGTGGCTAAAGCCAGCTCAGGAGTCTTCCCAGAATCCATCCTTCAGCTCAGCAAATACTCTGGATGCTGGGATTGTAATACTACCATTGAGCAGCTGGGGGAGCCAGAGACACTTGGTGGGTGTCCAGTGATGGCTCTTGGATGGATGCAAGAGAAAATGCAAATGGTCCCCCTTTGGGAAGGGGTGTGTGTGTGTGTGTGTGTGTGTGTGTGTGTGTGTGTGTGTGTGTGTTTTCACATAGAGACTAGAAGGGAGTATTGAATCTCCTGGAGCTGGAGTTACAGGCAGTTATATGTATGTGTTTGTGTTGTGTGTATGTGTGTGCACACGTATGTTGGTGCACTTAGAGGGCAGTGGTCAACTTTGGGTACCATTCTTTTTTTAAAATTTATCTTTAGCAAGTTTTTTTTTCATTTTACATACCAATCCCAGTTCCCCCTCTCTCTCCCTTTTTCCCATCCTCCCCCTCCCCCTATTCCATCCACCATCCACTCCTCAGAGAGGGTAAGGCCTCCTTTGGGGAGTCAACAAAGTCTGGCAGACTAAGTTGAGGCAGGACCAAGCCCCTCCCCACTGTGTCAAGGCTGAGCAAGGTGTCCCACCCCAGGGAATGGAAGCAAGGTATCACCCTAGGGAATGTGTTCCAAAAGGCCACTTCATGCACCTGGGGTAAGTCCTGGCTCCACTGCCAAGGGCTCCCCAAACAGATCTAGTTACACAGCTGTCATTGGGTGCCATTCTTTAGGGCTGTTCACCTTGTTTTTGAGACAGAGTCTCTCTGCTGAACTTGGGGTATACTGATTAGGCTGGGCTAGCTGGCCAGCAAGCTGTGGGGATCTCCTGTCTCTTCCTCCCCAGCTGTGTGCACATGTTTTCTGGGGATTAAATATAGGTCTTCATGCTTTATCTACTAGTACTTTACTGACCGAGCCATCTCTCCGAGGTTGCTGGTGTCTATGAGTTTCTACAAATGCAAAACAATACATATTACTTGAATATTTGCAAACGCAATAAACAAAACATTTGAGGTCCAGTAAGATCATTCGGGGTTAAAGACAACTGCCACCAAGCCTGTAAACCTGAGTTTAGTCAGAGGACTGATTTCCAGGAGTCGTCCTCTGACCTTGACACGTGTGTTGTGGCACACATGCATCCCCCCCCCATAAACAAGCAAACAAATGAATGTGATAAACACTTGAGAAGCACTAGATTCAGGATTATGGTTGTATCTGTGAAGGGATTGAGAGGGAGCAACTCTGACTGTACTGTCTTAGTCCCTCGAGGAAGAACATTTGAAAGCAAAACTTGCTACATGCTAACTTGAGGGGTCATGGGGTCGCTCTTGCTGTCCTTTGTCCTTAATGTTTAAAGTCACTCATCATAAAAACAACTGGGGCACCAGAGAGTGTGTACAGGGCCACCAGCAGGGGGCACCAGAGAGTGTGTACAGGACCACCAGCAGGGGGCACCAGAGAGTGTGTACAGGACCACCAGCAGGGGGAACCAGAGAGTGTGTACAGGGCCACCAGCAGGGGGAACCAGAGAGTGTGTACAGGACCACCAGCAGGGGGAACCAGAGAGTGTGTACAGGACCACCAGCAGGGGGAACCAGAGAGTGTGTACAGGGCCACCAGCAGGAGGAGCCAGAGAGTGTGTACAGGGCCACCAGCAGGAGGAGCCAGAGAGTTGTGTACAGGGCCACCAGCAGGAAGAGCCAGAGAGTGTGTACAGGGCCACCAGCAGGAGGAGCCAGAGAGTGTGTACAGGACCACCAGCAGGAGGAGCCAGAGAGTGTGTACAGGGCCACCAGCAGGAGGAGCCAGAGAGT
>CABHPP010123591.1:15926-45361 GCA_902168425.1 Peromyscus attwateri
TGTGTGTGTGTGTGTGTGTGTGTGTGTGTGTGTGTGTGTGTGTGTGTAGGGGTAGTGGGCCATGCTCCAGGCCACAGAAGTTTACCTAAGAATAGAGAGGGCTTCCTGAGTGATAAGCTGGGTCAGAGTCCAAAGGGAGTACCCAGGGTGCCTGGTTCATTCTTGGAACCCACAAGTCCCTCTTCTGGGGCCATTCATGCTCTTCTGACTTGAGAGGAGTGAGGCCACCACTTACTACCATATGGCCAAGCCAAGGAAGTGCTAACTCCACAGAGAACTATGTGGTTGTGCTATCCAGAACCCCAGTGGTACCCTTGCACACAGAGGGGGTGGAGAGTCACAAGGGCTGGATGTGGGTCCCAGGAGCAGCAGCCAAAGAAGTCTGGGGATAGCACATTGCTTTCTTCCCTTGAAAGAAGTGTTCCAAGCTCTTTGACCCACTTTTACTGTCTCTAAGAAGCTGATGCATCATGAGTTCTGGTTTCAGCTTCCCCAGGTCTCCCTTTTCTGATGGAATGGCAACAGGTTGTGGAGACATATTTTCTATTTTGCCTGCAACATGTCTGCAAGGTGTCAGGGCATGCTCCTGTACTGAACCCTTCAACCACATGGCTCTTTAACCCTCTGCCAAACCCTCCTCAGCCTCAGAGTCAAGGGGTCAGTTTTGTGTCTTGTGTGGTGAACACAGCTGGGCTGATGTGTGTTGGATGTGAAATGTCCCCCACAGACTCACGAGTTTGATCCTTAGTTTGTGGCACTATTTTAGGAGGCTGTGGAACTTTTAGGACCTACCAGAAATGACTCACTGGGGGTGGGTGTTAAAGGTGAATCTTCTTCTGGTTCCTGAGCTCTGTGCTTCCCCAAGATTTGAACAAGCTGAGTTGTAAACTTCTGCTAGCACTGCTGGAGCTATCCCAGCTACCATGCCCTCCCTGCCATGATGAGACGCATCCCTGAAACTACAATAAAAAAACCCTCCTCCTTGAAGTTGCTTCTGTCAGATAATTCTGTCCCGGTAATGGGAAAAAAAAATAAACAATTCATCTGACTTTGGAATGCTAGTATCAATTTCTTTTCTTTCAGTACGTAAAGAACATTGCCTCTTGTCTCCCCTGCCACAGAGACCCCAAGTTGATCATATTGATAGGTCTCTGTGGTGGTTGGCTTCAACTGTCAACTAAACAACGTAGAATCACCTGAGAAAAGAGTTTTTATGAGGGATTGTCTAAATTCGATTGGCCTGTGGGCATGTCTGTGGGTGGTTGTCTTAATGGATATGGGAAGATTCAGCCACCGTGGGCAGCACCATTCCCTAGGCAGGGGCTCGATCAGGAAGTATATGAGTGAGGAAATGAGCACAAGCAAGCAAGTGAGCACACATGGATTCATGACTCTTGACTGTGGGTGGGATAGGACCAGCTGTTTGAAGTTCCTGCCTTGATTTTCTCAATTGTGAACTGTAACTTGAGATTATAAGCTGAAATGAACCACTTTATCCCCTCAGTTGCTTTTTGTCAGGGCATTTTTTTTTTAAATCACAGTAACAGAAATGAAGCTATGGCAATCTCTCTGAGTTGAACTGAGCCCAGTAGTTCACAGGTACATGGCCTGGTGAGTGTCCACACAGGTACACACGTGTGACCGGCTCCCGGAAAGACCCGGAACATTCCCAGCACCCAGACTCCTGCTGAAGTCACCCTGGTTCTTTTCCTTTTGTATATTTCCTGTTTTCTGAATCTTAAGTGCAGGCCCCTTTGGGATCAGCTTTGCCTGGGAACTGTGCACATGGTGACCTTTAGAAGCCCCCCCCCCACACTTCTTGTTGTTTCTGGTAGCATCTCATTGTATGCCCGTACCATGGTTATTTATTCTTTCAACTGTTGATTCTTTTGTTATTCCCACTGTGACACTCAAACTATTTCCTTTCCCCACATTCATGTTGGTGTGGGAATCCTCAGGACCTCAGAATGTGAGACTATATTTGGAGACAGATCTTTATGGAGGTCAACATATTAAAATAAGGCCAGGAGGTTGAGTCCTAATCCACTTTGTCTGTGCATTGACTTTTTCTGTTGTTGTTGTTAACTTGACACAAGCTAGAGTCATCTGAGATGAGGGAACCTCAACTGAGAAAATGCCTCCATAAGATCAGATGTACGCAAGCCTGGGGAGTGTTTTCTTAATTAGTGATTAATATGGGAGGACCCAGCCCATTATGGGTGGTGTCACCGCTGGGTAGGTGGTCCTGGGGTGCATAAGAAAGCAGGCTGAGTGAGCCATGAACAAGCCAGTGAGCGGCATTCTTCCATGGCCTCTGCCTCTGCTCCTGCCTCCAGGTTCCTGCCTTGCTTTCCTGCCCTTTCTTCCTTGGACTACAAGCTGTAAACTGAAGAAACCCCTTTCTCCCTGAGTCGCTTTTGGTCATGGCCATAGCAATAGGAACCCTAAGACAGACTGGCATCTTCCTAAAAAGGGAAATAACACAGTCGTGTTCAAGGAGAGTGCCATGGGAAGAGGAAGGCAGAGGACAGTTGTGTTTCCATGACAAAGATGGCTAGCAGCCACAGGAGCTGGTATAGGCTGGACATACTCCCTCACAGCCTGGGAAGGACCAGCCCCACCCATCTGGAGCTCAGGCTCCTGCCTGCCTAGAGTACCTATTTCTATGGTTGAAGGCATGGGTCCAAGGCACCATGTCCCATGGCCCTGGCAGATAGACAGTTCTTAGTTGTTATGGTCATGGTGGCTATAACGTCCACATATGTGGTTTGGGTGGATCGGACTGCTTCCTCAAGGAACTCGGGAGTGAGGAGTAGGGTCCTATGTAGGCCAAATGCTTTTATGAACAGTTGTGCCCACACATTTGTACACATAGAACGCAGTCTGGACTGCAGGTAGGAGCCCTCTCCTGGCTCCTGGAGTCTCAGTGTGGTGTCAAGCATGGGTGTCTCTCTTCTGCTTACCTTTCTGAACCCCTCACTGGAGCCCTTTTGCCCTTATTATGGGAAAACTACTTCAATGGAAGTTCCCATTGTCACCGTTTGGGGAAAGCCGTGTTGTGTGGGGCCAACATGTCCTTCCCAGAACCCTGCTCATCTTGCAGAACTCCGGGAGAGACACAGTTCTTCTCTAGATTGCTTCTTCCTTCCGTGCTCTGCCATTATGTTGGTGTGAGTGGCGGGGATCAGCTGCCATGTCTTGGTCTATATCTCTCTGTCTCCTTTTTCTTTGACTTTGTCTGTCTGTCTGTCTGTCTGTCTGTTTCTGTGTCTCTATGCCCCTCTTTGTTTTTCCGTCTTTGTCTCTCTCTTTCCTTTTGTCTCTCTGTCTCTGGATCCTCATCACTCTCTCTGTTTGACTATTTATCTCTCTATGTGTCTCGTTTGTGTCTGTCCCTGTGTCTGTCTGTCTCTCTGTGCTACTCTGCCTCCATGTCTCCCTAGCTTTCTGTCTCTGTGTCGGTCTGTCTCTGTGTCCCTCTTCTCTGTGCCTCCCTGTATCCCGGTCTCCGTCTTCTGTGTTTTTGTCTCTTTCACTGTGTCTATCTCTGTCTGTCTCTGTACCTCTGTTTGTGCATTCCTGGAGCTTGTCTTACTCCACACCACTCCACACCACTACACTTCCTGTAGTGTAGGCACGGCGGAGGGCCAAGGGTGTTCTTCGGTGTTTTTTTCACCATAGACGAAGAAGCCCTTCCACCCCCACCGTGGTGGGGACAGGGTCTCAGTAGGCCTAGTCTCAGGCTCCGGGACTCAGCTTCCTTGAGGAACCCCTAATTGTGTAGGACAGCACAGCTACTGCGTTGCGAGGGTTTCCTGCCTTCCCTCCTTATATGATGCTGAGCCCCAGACCATTCTGGAGCCCTGGAGTGGGCTGCAGGCTGAAAGCTGCAGGCTGTGGTCTCTGCAAACCACAGTAGCTCAACAGCTCTGGCTCTCATGGTGCCAGAGGCCTCCAGCATGGCCCTAGGGTCTCAAGACCCTTCTCTCCTAGGTACAGACAGGTTTAGTCTTCCTTCTCTGTCCTTCTAAGGCTGACAGAGAATATGGTAAGGCCAAGGAGCCAGTCTTCTTAAATTTGGGGAGTTAAGTCCCTTGACAATTTCAGCCAGGCTCCTGGTGTGGCAGCCTACCCAGGATTGCCAATCATCAACCTCCTGCAGGATTCTGTGGGTTCCTTGGGAGTCAGAGCCAGACAGCCTCTCCTCTGACCACACAGGGCCTTGAGTGCTTGGATTTCTGGGGTGAGGCTCACCGTAGGCTCTGCTAACTTCTCTGGCCTCTCAGATGCAGGGGCTGCCAGGGTGGAAATCAGTTGTCAGCCATCTCACACTGCTATCTACACTGAGCCATGGAAAAGACAAACAGTCTGAGTCACGTTCAAGGGAGCCACCAGGGTGATACCCACATGGCTAGCAAGGAGTCCGCCATCTTTGGGTTGTCTTAGTGCCGTGTCCTCTTCTGACTGGTGGGTAGAACTGTAGGGATGGGCAGGTTGCCAGATGTGCCACGGGGCCCCTTCAATGCCAAGTGTGCATAGTGGGAGAGCTAGGTCCAGCTGACTCTTGCTCTTGCCTTGCGAGGGAGTAACCTAGACAAGATCTGTGTTTGTGGTTTTTAGGGCATAGATCAATGTCGCCAGCCTATTCCTTATCTTTAATGGGGAACTTCATGGGGAACTCCCCTCCCAGGCTAACCGCAGATCAGTCCAAACAGCCTAACCACTCACCCCTGGCCAGTGGGTCTGGCTGCAAGATAAGGATGTGTGGTGGTTGAGGAGCAAGGGTTCCAGTCTGCAATTGTCACTGGTCTTGATCAGAGTCCCCTTGCCTCCCTAGGTGGGCAGGCCTGGTGATGCAGGGGCCTGAAGGATCAGGGGGGGCATTCTGGACTCCCCTCAGGTCTGGGGCAGACCTTGCCAGGAAAGCAGAGGGTTGGTATTGGAGGAGGGGTGGTGGTGAAAAGGTTCATGGGAAGAGGAAGGTGGGCATCAGGGTGAGGGCCACTGGCTGCTCAGCTGGGCTAGGCCAGATGAAGGGCCAATTAGTGAAGTGGAAGTGGGGGCATGCTTCTGGGAGAATCTTCCAGAGGCTGAGAGAAGGTGGGTGGAAGTTTTGAGTGTGTGTTTGGCAGGGGCAGGGGGTGGCAGGAGAAGAGGCCTAGACACCTGGGACCTTTGAAAGGCCCTGCTGAGTAGCACTCAGGGGACCTGACAGTAGGTGAAAGATACTGTGGGTCCAGCCTTGGTTCTAGAGGGCTAGAATCCCAACACATGGAGGCTTGCTGAGTAATTGGAGTTTCCAGGGAATCTAGGATCCCCCCCCCCCATGCTGAGCATCTATTGTTGATGGCACCATTACACGTGGCTTAATTAAAACTGGACAAATCTTACAGCTAAATAAGGCAGCTGGTCTAGCCCTGAGTACAAACCTGGTGCATCCGTGTGGCTTTACCCCATTGTTTGTGAGGATCTCCCCTCCTTCCTGAGGACTGGCTGCCTCAGTCCCTAGAATTCTGGCACTTTCCCTTCAAGCCATATGCTGACACTGTCTGGTTCTGAGAGTCCTTTCCGAACTGAAGAGTGACAGTGCCCCTCAGCGCTAGCTCCTAGCTGCTCTGCCAGACTAGGAGAGGGTCTGTGTCACCAGACCTGTTAACTCAGTGGAGAATGAAGGGCAGCGTGGGAGAGGACTGGGTTCCGGGCTTAAGGAGCCCCCAAGCGTATGTGAGTCTGGGGGCTCCACAGCAGGGTCACATACTCCAGACCTGCACTGTGATTTCAGGTCCTTGGTTGGGGCCTGGCCTGGCTCTCAGGAGTTCTGTCTTCAGGTTGTGACTCTGCTCCTATTCGGTTGTGAATGTAGAGTGCACACCTTGGTAGCTTGAATTAACGGTGTGGCAGCCACACAGGGTTACAGGTGGCAAGGTGTGAGTGGACCAACAGCCTGGGGATTTATGGGTATTTGTGGCATCCACACTGAATTCCCACCCAGGTATGGTGTGTGGTGTAAGAGGCTGTGGGAGTACCGTGAGCCTTAGAAAAGTATTGTGGGGGCTGTGAGACCACTGTGGGCCAATTACAAACCCTCAGCTCATACAGCTTTGGACATGGCCCCAGCCAGAGCTCCAGAGGTAAGGGGTCAGGGTCTTCCCACAAGGAGGATCCTGTCTATGGCCCAGGACCTGTTCCTGCTTGGGTGTCTCAGCTGCTTCATATTTCCTGCTGTCCACACTTGGCCTTCTTCTCTTACACTGTGGTGGACACAGTTATGCCCTCCACCTCCCAGAGCCAGACAGATTCTGCTCCACCCTCCATTTCCTTCTCACACTCCTCACCTTGTGTGGTCTCTAGACTTGCTGGCCAGCCCCTCCTGTGAACTGAGACCTGGTCCACCTCTCATACCTGCACCCCGCCCCCCAACTCCAGGCATAGTCCTAACACTGCAGCATGTCTTAGGGTCAGGCAGATGTTAATGATACCAGGATGTCCCCAGGCAGTCAAGCAGAGCCACCCAGTCTCTAGTCCAGGAGACAGCTGAGGATGATCCTATGTCTGGTCCACGCTCTCTAGCCCAATGGTGGTGACCATTGTCCTCCCAGGCTTTGGCTGGCATTGCTAAGAGAGAGACTGTGAGTACTTTTTCTCTTTCCTGGGCCCAGAAGAGGCCTTAGACTCCCCAGAGGGGCTGGGTAAGGAGCTGGAGTTGTGTCCTGGAGTTCATTTCAAGAAGGTATCAGATTAAGGAGGCTTCATGGGGGTCCTGGTGTCATTTCTGAGGGTGTCCTTCAGTGTGGGTCTTCTAATGCCCTCTGCTATCCCCTGCCCTTCCCTCTTGGCCTGAAGTGGGATCAGGGGCTGAGCATGGCTGCAGAGTCATCTGGTCCACTTGGTGGCAGGTGCTGTTCTTGTTCTGAGACCTTGCTCGGAGCCAGTCTGTCCTTTGTCTGAGGAATAGACTCCCCACCCAATGCTGGTTCCCATGCCTCAAGAAAAGATAAACCCACAGTTTGTTTTCTGAAGGAGGAGGGTGGCAGGAGAAGATATTTTCTATGAATAAAAGTGTCTTTTGCAAGTACGCGTGCCAAGGTACACGGCTCATAGGCCCTGGAACCTGGCTGGGCTGTAGCCCATGACTCAGGATTCCCTAGGGAACCTGGAACCACCCATCGCAGCCGGAAGAAATCCTAGGCTAGCCCCAACAGCAGCCCTATACCTTCATCATCCACAGGGTGTCTTTCAAGTACCCGATGACCCGCTAACAACCACCAGAGGTGGCCTGGGCTAGTCTTCCCCCAGGTGCACCATGTAAAGCTGTTCAGACAGGCTTGAACAGACCGAACTTCCCACAGTGAATGAGCTTTGCAGGGGCACAGTGGCCAGTGGCCCAAGGTCATGGCTTGGTCAATATTGGCTGAGTCAGAGGAAGAATGACTAGTTCAGATCTCTGCCAGCGGCACGTGTGTCCACCACAGGCCCACAGAAAGGCCCCAGGCTCCTTATCCAAGTGTCCTCAGGTTGAGTCCTGTGGTGAAGAGTGGGCTGGACCAGTAAGTCTCAGGAACCCTGTCTCGTTCCCTCTGCCCTCTCCTTCCCCCTTCTCCCCTTTCCATCAGGTCTTTACTGGTCTCTCACTGGTAAGCACATTTGACACAAAGTCAGGCAGGGGTTGATACTTCTGTCTGTCTCCTCACTCAATCCCTCCACACCTTTGTACATCGGACATTTTTATCCTGTGCTGACTGTGAGTGGCCAATACCACTATAGCCCAAATCCAGCCTCGGTTTCCACAGGGGACACACAGGGGAGTTTTCTGGATGAATATGTGACAGTCACACAGCTGTGTGAATGTACTCAGTGCCATAGAATTGTGTGCTTAACATGGTCACAAGGGTGTATTTCGTACTCTGTGTATTTCACCACATTACAGAACATGATATTAGGAAAAAAAAGGGCCCGGGGAAGCAGCTTCCCGCTGTACCCATGTCTAAGTGCACACTCCAGTGGTATAAATCCCATTCACACTATATTGTGCAACTGTCACCATCATCTACTTCCAGAACTTTCCATTTTTTAAAGTTGAAATCCTGTTCCTGTCAAGCATGGATTCCCCAGCTCCCAACACCCTATCTGTTTTTCTGTTTCTATGAATCTGACAACTACAGGGACAGACATGGAATCCTGCTAGATTCAACGAAGCATCCTTGATGGTCATCCATGGCGAATGTCCTTCTAAAGATTGAGGAGTGTCCTCCCATGGAGATGACCACACATGAGACTAGAGTACTGCTTTGCTTGTCCAGTTATCTGTTGGATTCTTGGTTATCCACCTCTTGGCTCTTGGAAGTAAAGCCATATGAATATGGGTATGCAAAAAACTGGCTCATTGTTAGAATCAAGTGTGTGTGTGTGTGTGTATGTGTGTGTAGTGCCCACCAGGCAGGTAGGCTGACCAAAGCAGGATTCTCCAGATGCCTGTGTCCAAAGCTCTAGTAGAGGAACTAAGCTGTTCTGACTCCATCTATCTTGGCCCTGCTCAGAAACATGAGGGTACAATTGTCATTCCATGTGGCTAGTTCCCTGGCCCTCCTGGGTGACATGCTGTGTATCAGGACCAGTGGCTACTGCTCAAAGTGTCCAGCTGACTTCAGACTCCCTAAGCAGGTGCATCTTGGAGGGAGGCATATGAGGATAATGATATATAATTGGATACATATAACTGAGTATATGATTGCCCCACTCCTGTGGCCAGGCTGCCGAGACCATCAACACCATAGATCTGCATAATCCTGGAATGAGGCATCCCGTTGTGGTGGTTGGTATCGATGTCGACTTGACAGGAGTTAAAATCACCTAGGAGACAAACCTCTGGGCATGTCTGTGAGGGTATTTCTAGATTAGGTCAACTGAGGTGGGACAGCCTGCCCTGAATGTGGACTGCACCACTCCATGGGCTGGGGTCCTAGACTGAAAAAGGAGAAATCGAGCTGAGCATCAGCCTTCATCCGTCTCTTCCCTAGCTGCAGATGCGACATGCCCAGCCACCTCACGCTCCTGCTTGCAGTGTCTTCTCTACCATGATGGACTGTACCCTGTAATTGTCAGCCCAGATGAACCTTTCCTTAAGTGGCTTTTGCCAAGTACTTTGTCTTAGCAACAGGAAAAGCAACATGTTCAGGAACCTCTGTCCAGCTTCCTCGTGGATGCTCTGTCCTTTTCCTGCCCTTTGCAGGACGAGCCTGGCAGTGAGGACTCATGTCCAGCCAGGCCCCCATGCTGTACACAGCAGAACAGCCAGTGGAGCCACCCAGCTGTCTTCAGATCTTGTTGCACGCGCCCCATCCACATAGTGTACCTCCTCACAGCTTGGCTACATCTCACAGCCCCTCGTCTGGCCAGTAGGAGGGATGCCAGAATGGAAGAGAGAGTAATATGGATCCTAAGCCCAAGGAATACCTCAAGCCTCCCGCATGAAGGGAGAAAGGGGTGGCTAATGGGACAAACCCGAACAACATGGAAAGACAATTGTCAAGCAGGGCCCAAATCAAGTCAATGAGGTGTGTAATTAACCATGTGCCCTCAGGAGGTCAGGAAGAGGGGAGGGAGGTGTGAGGTTGGGGCAGGGCATGAGCAGGACTGGTGACAGGTTCCTGAGTACATGGGGGGCTGGGATGCCTGGTTCCCCCACCCCATCCTTCCACTGTAGGCCTCAGAGGAGTGAAGCTGTACCTTCTGCCCCATGACCCACTTCCTCAGTCAAGGCCACTATCCACCACGCCCTCCTTCATGCAAAGGCTTCTTACGTGGTCTACCTGTGCCTGCCCTGGCATCAAGGACACCAGGGTGGAGCTCAGCCCAGAGGGGGGTCTCACGCATCATACATTTTTTCCTATAGCAGCACAGTATCCCATTCTCCATAGTACCTTCGGGTAGGACTATGAAGTTTGTGGGCAGGGGTTCATGGGACACTTTCAGGATGTCACCCTTGGAACCAGGTATAAGTTAAGCCATGGAATTCCAGAGAGTCCAGCACTGGCCTTGTGCCTTCCTTCCAGCAGGCTGCTGGAGACG
Source organism: Peromyscus attwateri (assembly GCA_902168425.1). Taxonomy (NCBI): domain Eukaryota; kingdom Metazoa; phylum Chordata; class Mammalia; order Rodentia; family Cricetidae; genus Peromyscus; species Peromyscus attwateri. The sequence continues at coordinate 25,995 of CABHPP010123591.1, forward strand.
GAATATGACCTTGGACGAGGCAGTTCCCAGGGAAAGTCCGTCCTGCCACTGGCAATAATAGGCCTTGATCCTGGTGGAGGCTGAGTACTGTCCACCATGCAAGGCCATTGGTAGCCAAGGAAGCCCACCTTCTCCAACTCTCTCTCTCCCTACCCGACGGCTGGAGTCTCAAGCTCATGCCAGCTTAGGCATGTAGGGGGTGGGGTGAGGTGGGTGGTGGTGGTGATGACACTCCCTGGCCCTGAAGGGACATCAGAGGACTTTATGGTGCTACCTCAACATCGTCACTGTGGCTGGGGAAACCAGAGCCTAAAGCCATAGCAAATCCTGACAGAGCTGGACTCATATCTACCACCTCACTGCCCTGCTTAGAGCCATCTGCCTGCTGTGGCCTGGCCAGGGAACACAGACAGCCGAAAGTCTAAGAGGGGACAGTTGTTCAAGAATACAATCAAGACACCTTGTGATTCTCTCCAGCAGAGGGGTACCCCTAGGCTCAGCCACTCCCATGAGTAGTGGGCCATCCCTCAGGGCAGCTGTCCTGCATCTGGATACAGCTCCAAGATGATCCCTACAGGTGTGGGGTGCAGGCAAAAAAGGGATTGAAACCTGATGCTTCCCCCCCCCCCCCAACCCGGAGGCAGAAGGGCCTGCCAGGCTCTGGCACTGGCCTTGATGGATATCTGGGAACACCACCCACCAACCTGTCCCCTTATCTACACTCTGTGTGGCTCCTCTTGGGTGCGGTTGCGTTGTGGTAGATAAGCTGCTTAGCTTGGCGTGCGCCCTCAGGCTTTATCGAGGCCAGGATGTTGTCTCAGGTGGAGTTGGGCAGGCCCAGGGGAGAGGTGTTCCCAGGCTACAGAGAGGCAACACTACCCAGCTCCCACCAAGAAGGGGGAGGGTTGGGGAGGCCAGGCCAGGGGCTGGCTGCTCCAGGGGCCCGAGGTGGATGGGAGCCAAGGTTGGCAGCATCAGCTCTTGTTTGGTCCTCAGAGGCAGCCTTCCTCATCCCATGTGTGTTCCCTGTGTGTGGAGCATGAAGGTCAATGAGAAGGGGGTGTAGCCTCAAACACTAGGATTTGTAGCTGGGCCCGGGCACCCGTGGGACCAAACACATCCCTATGTTTCCTCCGATCAGTTCCCGAGACTGCACCCACGGTAAGGGAACTGGAATGGGGGAATATCACTGCCTCTTTTGCAGTCAGATCTCATCCCAAGACGGGTCTGAGCATCTTACAGCGATCCATGACTGAAACCAAAAGAAAGCCAGCATGAGAATGTGGGAATCAGGCCACTCCGGCAAGCCAGGTGCTTGGCTCATAGGTGGCAGGGATGGCGTGGTGAGAGAAGGGCCGGATGAAGTGAGGAGCCTCGACACTAGAGGAGCTGGGGTATGGATGGTCCAAGAAAGGGGCCCTGGGGAACCTGAGGAAGGCACAGGGTGTTGAATGGAGAGCTTGGGGAGCTGGGCAGGGGTGGATGCAGTCCACTTCCTCCTCTGTCCTGCCCCAGAGCTCACTTGCATCCAACCTTGCTCCAACCAGGTTGACTTGAGCCCCCCTGTGCCCAGACAGCCTGACTTCCCACCTGAGACCTAGCATCACCAGGCTCCACCTCATTACATCCTCATGTCCCCATCCAACACCATGCCCCACAAGCCGCACATCACTTATCTAAATGCTCTATGTCCAAGACCCCTTCACAAAGCCCCTACCTTCTCAGTAGGAAATGCAGCCTCTAGAGTCTGTCCCTACCCACCCTTTATTCTCAAGCTGATGAGCAACAGCAGCCTCCAGCTGGTGGGCCTGGGGCCCCAAGGTTGGCTCCCAGCCCAAGTATTGTTTCAGAGCTGGGGGAAAGGCAAACAGCCCTTTGTGTGGGGCCTCCTCGTCTATTCCAAGCACTCTGGGGACAAAAGCTGGGGGCTGAGGAGCCCCACAGTCTAGACAACCTGGCCCCACCCAACAGGCACCTGGGGAAGCAGAAGTTGTCTGAGAGGGAGCTTGGGTGTTCCTGAGACTGCTGGTCCCTGGTCCAAAGCAGGGAGGGCAAGGATTCCAGCAGGAATGTGGTTCTGTACAGCCCTGTCCAGGGCTCTGAGCCTCTCTGGGCCTCAGCAATCCTGGGAACTGCCAAAAGGCCAGAGGAAGGACAGCTGAGGCCCAGCTCGGTTCTGTTGCCCCTCTTCCTGAAGTGAGGCCTCCTGGGCCCTGGGTGGGCACTATGGTCAGCACAGGGACGGCCTGGGCTCTGGACAAGGTTCTTCTCTTCTTCCCTGACTCCTTGTCTCCTCCCACCGTCTCTGCCACTATTGCCATGACGTCACTGTATGTGATCCTGATTAATCCTGAGATTTTAAGGGGTCCTTTCTAAAAACAGCAGTCATGGTTTTCCAGCCTTAGGACTCCTCCATCGCTCCCATGATAGTCCACATACACACTTCTCGGTTTGTCCAGGCTTATGATCCCTGCCTGGGGAATATAAAGCAATGGGAAATTAGCACTTCTTACAATGCTCTTGGGCAGATTTCCAGTTGTCATTGGTTCTATACTTTGCCATGGTGCCCAGAATTCCTCTTGGTCCTCCATTAGCAAGGGAGAGGCTGAGTGAGCCCACAGTGTACATACTGGGGGTATCCTTTGGCTCCTTAAAGCACAGGCTTTTAGGCCAACCAAATGATGTCTTATGGAGCCAAGTGATCCACAGGCCCTAGGGAGAGCTACAGAGGCTAAGGAGGCCATGTCCATGTGAGTAACACACACACACACACACACACACACACACACACACACACACACACAACTGTGGTGGGGCCCAAGAAAAACATCCTGGAGAGAAAAACAGGTTATAAAGTAGAATAAGGCAGGTGGAGGGTATGATGCGGGGTGTGGGGGGGTTCCCTGTAAATAGGAGGGAAGAGTGTAGAGAGACAGTAGGGGGTCCCTTCAGGGCTGAGGAGTGGCTCACGAGAGAGGACACATCTGCCACTCATAGTCACAGATTTAGACAGCATAGGAAGACCCCTATGTTAGAGGTTGGTGAGTAGAGGTGGACAGTATCGGAGGGGATGCAAACCAGTACAAGGGAGTGGATGAAGGGTGAGCATTTGTCCCGTACAGTGGCTGCTCTCTTCATTGTTGTGATCAAGGACCTGATGTGAACAACCTGGAGGAGGAAGGTCTGACTTGGGCTCAGTTTTCAGAGGGTCCGTTCAGTCTACGGTCACTTGGACTCCAAGCATCACGGTGGCGGAAATGTGTAGGAGAGGAAGTTCTTGCTCTCATGGCAGACAGGAAGCTGAGAGGGAAGTTACCACTTTCAACAGCACGTGGCAGTGACCTACTTTTACCAGCTAGGCTCTAGCTAATGTTTCCAGAACTTCCCAAGACGTGGAGCATGTGTTCAACACATGAGCCGGGGGAGTGGGGGCGTTTCATATTCAAACTATGGCAGCTGGCTCCCCTGGAGGAGCTTCTCCAGTTTTCAGGGAGAGGAAGAGAGCTCAAGCTAAATGCCTGAAATGGTGGTGCCAGCTGGATGCGCGTGTTTAACGTGTGAGCCTGCAGCGGGAGGGGGCGGTTTCTCCTTCAAACTGTGGTGCCTCTTCCATAGTCTGCAGGCTCCTGACAGGGAGAGCTCAAGACAGAGGCAGCAGCTTGCTGGACAGAATAGACCCAGGTCCAAGCACGATGTTGCCAGACCTTGAGTTAGGAATCTGGGGGACACCACAGATTGGAGCTGAGGATCACAGTCCCCGAATCTTTATTCTGGACCACTCCTGCAATGGAAACCCCCTTTCATCTACTGAAGTGCAAAACCAGTCAAGAGCCTTGCTCCCGTAGGACTGAGTCTCCTGGGGTTATATTTTAGTGGGAGGGTGACCTCAGCAGGTGGTCTTCCGTGTCCCAGCCACGGAGCTGAGAAGGTTAGCAGGGGGGAAGACCAACAGAAGAGAAGCCACAGGCAGGGAACAAAAACTTGCTTTTTAGAGCTGAAGTGATGAGGTAAAGGGCCACCCTGGAGAAAATGGAGAACTAGGCAGACATAGTGTCTCATGTCTGTATTTCCAGCACTTGAGAGGATGAGTTATTTCCACATGTTTAAGGCCAGCGTGGGCTACATTGTATGACCTTGTCTACAGTCTACACAGTAAGTACTAGGCCAGCCAGGGCTGCATAGCAAGACCTTGTCTCAATTCTCTCCCTTCAGTTCCTCCACTCTCCAAATAAAAAAAGAACACACACACACACACACACATACACACACACACGCACACGCACACGCACACGCACACAAAGAATGATTAGTCTAGCCAAACAAAACTAAAAAAACATAGTGCACAAAGGACAGCAGGGGTGGAGTTAAGGAACCCCAGCTGGGTTTTGTCTCAGCTAGGCACCCATTCCTTCTTCCCTTTAGGCCAGTGAGATTTCAGTGAAGGCCATTTGGACACATGGATCCTCCCCCCTCCCCTACCACACTATCAGCAGTGAAGCATCCGTCTCTCCCTCTTGGCTTCACCTCACTGATGACCAAGTCTCTATAGTGTCAGTGCAGGACTCGTGAGGAGCTGTCACTAGGTACCTTGTCCCACCCTAGTCAGCAAGAATCAGACCCAGGTGAGCAATGAGCAGAGACCCCTTGGGCACTCAGACTGGGAATGTGAGTATCTGCCTCCTCCTGGTGAATCAGTGCCAGAGGAAGCCAACTAAAAGAGTTTTAAGGCCAGAGACTCCTAAACAGAACCTGTCAAACATAGGCTTGAATAAAAAGTCAGTATAAGAACCGAGAAGATCTCAAGCTGAGGTCAAAGTGATCAGCAGAGGTCAATGCTGAGACACTCAGCCAAGACCTTAACACAGCCACTGTAAGGAGGCTTCCACAGGGCAACACAGAGGCAACTTAACACACACACAGAGGCTCAAAAAAGAGCAGAGAATCCAAGCAAAGATGTAAAACATACCAAGGAATAGGGCTGGAGAGATGACTCAGAGGTTAAGAGCACTTGCTGCTCCTCCAGAGGACCTGGGTTGGATTCCCGGCACCCACATGGCAGCCCACAACCATCTGTAGCCCCAGTTCCAGGGGATCCAATGATTTCTTCTGGCACAATACTCTGTAGGCACCAGACATGCAAGTGCTACAGAGACATATATGTAGGCAAAGCACCCATACACATAAAAACAAAACAAAACAAACAAACAAGAAACAACAGGTATCAAGGAGAACCAAATGGAGATTTTAGGACTGAAAACTCCAATAATGGAAAGGATAAAAAAGACAAAAGCTCATGTGTGTGTGTGTGTGTGTGTGTGTGTGTGTGTGTGTGTGTGTGTATCTGGATGCTTCACAGTCTCATCTGTTTCAACCTTGGTCTTCTACTGAGGGGTACTGTTTCTGGAGGTTGTGGAACCTTTAAGAGATGGGGCTTTGCTGCAGGAAGTGGATCATTGAGGGACTGACCTTTAGGGTTGTAGCCCAGCCCTTGTTCTACCTAAGTCTCTCTGATTCTGGTCCACTGGGGTGAACAACCACTCTGGCCACAGAGTGGCCCACCACCATGCCTTCCCCACCATGATGGAAACCATGAGCCAAAACAAGCCCTTCATTCCTTATGTTGCTTCTTGTATTTGGTCACAGCGTTGAGAAAGGTAGTTACTATAGTGGACCTAAGTGACAGAAGGAAGGGGAAGGATCCTTGAGAAGATGAAATACTGAACTGAAAGATGTAAGTCAACGAAGATGATCCAGGCTAGAGAGGAGATAGACTAACAGAGACTGGGAAGGCACACACACACACACACACACACACACACACACACACACACACAGAGAGAACCCCAGCAATCTGAAGGACTATATCACAGAACTCACACTGATGCCTTTCGTGGAGTGCTAGTTACTCTTCACGTGACCAAATACCCATAAAAGCAGCATATGGGAGGGTTTGTTCTGACTCATAGTTGGGGACCAGTCCATCATGGCTGGGAAGGCATGAAGCAGGAGCACAGGGCAGCTGGTTACATTAAGTCCACAGGAAGGAGACGATGGATGCCAGCACCCAGCTTGCTTTGTTTCTTTCTATTCAGCCCATGGGATGGTGATTCCCATATTCAGGGTGGTGATTCAGTCAACCCAATCCAGAAACTGCCTACAGACACGTCCAGAGTTTCATCTCCTAGGTTCTAGACTCTGTCAAGTTGACTGTCAATAACAACAACCATCATACACAGCTGATCTTTAGTGTTACCTGAAGGGCCATGTGTTGAAGGCTTGGTCTTCAGTGTGGGCTATAGTGAGGTGACAATCTTTATGGAATGGGGTTTGGTAAGAGGTCTTGGGTCACTGGGAGCATGCCTTTGAAGGGGCTATTGAGATACTAGCCCTTTCCTTTTTCTTTCTTTTGCTTTTCACCCACAAAGCTAGAGGTTTTGGTTCACCACACACTCCTGCTGTGATGTGTGGCCTTGTCACAGGTTCCAAGCATGAGACCAAGGGGTGTTAGAGACAGCTGTATCACTTTCCCTGAGTTATCAAAACTTCGTAAATTCAGATACCTGGCACAGCGGTCTTCAGGATTTACAATTAGATAAGACCTCCTGAAACATGTATTAATCAACCCATGACAGAGGCCTGGTACTGGCCAGACTCCGGGATTTACGACTAGATAAACCTTCTAAACAGATGCTAATCAGCTAGCTGCAGGGCCTGGGAGCAAAGTGACCTCACCCTGACCCCCTTAGGAATGCCCACTCTTCTCTCCTCGCTCTCTCTGCTCCCCTCCCCGCCTGAAAACTGCCTATAAAGCCTCAGCATCATTTTCAATAAACGAAGCCTTGACACTCTCAGATTGGCCCCGTGTCCCATTTGTGCTAGGCTTCGTTCCTCTCCCTCCCGTGTCTTTCAGGTGATTCTCGGCCCGAGACCCACGAATAACTAGACCCTGCTGGGCGGGGAGAAAGGGGCATGGACTAGAACCTGCAAAACATAAGCCCCCCAAACTCAAACCAACTCTATTATTGTTCATTATCATCCTAGGATGACTATCTCTGTAGCAGGAATTTTAACAGGTCTTATTAATAAAACCAAACCTGAGGCCAATTATTGGGGTGAATGCTGGAAGATCAGAGAAGCAGAACAAGCCACAGCTTCCTCACCTTGCCAGTTCCTCAGCTGATCCTGTTTCCTCAGGCTGGAAGCCTCTGAGTCCTCATATCCGAATGGATCTCAGCTGAACTGCTGCTAGAAGCCTAAAAGCTTAACCAGCCAAATGCTTCTAGTTTCTGTTTGTCACGCCTTATATATCTTTCTGCTTTCTGCCATCACTCCCTGGGATTAAAGGCTGACTTTCTGGGATTAAAGGTGTGTGTCACCAAGCCTGGCTGCTTCCAGTGTGGCCTTGAACTCACAGAGATCCGGATGGATCTCTGCCTTTGGAATGCTAGGATTAAAGGTGTGTGTGCCACCATTTTCTAGCCTCTGTATCTAGTGGCTGTTCTGTTCTTGGACCCCAGATAAATTTATTAGGGTGCACAATATTTTGGGGAACACAATACCACCACATATCTCAGGTATTTGTATTATAGTAACCAAAGCTGACTCACAAAGCCGTGGGAATCATGGAAGAAGAGGTAGAGGGTATGGCAGGAAAAAAAAGTACCAAAAAGGGCGAAAAGCTCCTGAGTAAGTTGGAAAGATGGCTCAACAGTTAAGAGCACTCGCTGTTTTTGCAGAGGACCTGAGTTGGGTTCCCAGCACCCGGACTAAGGCTCACAATAGCCTGTGACTTCAAATCCAGGGGATCTGATTCCTTCTCTGGTCTCCACAGGTACCTGACCACACATGCACAGACACACAGTCACACACCTAATTAAAGATAAAAATAACTCTTAAAAAAGTAAAGTCTCACACGCTTTTAATCCCAGAAAGCCAGCCTTTAATCCTAGGGAGTGGTGATAGAGAGCAGAAAGGTATATAAGGCGTGAAGAAACTCGAGGCAATTTGGCCTGGTTAGGCATTTGGCCTGGAGAAGCATTTGGCCTGGTTAAGCATTCAGGCTTCTTGCAGCAGTTCAGCTGAGAGTCATTCTGGATGAAGACTCAGAGGCCTCCAGTCTGAGGAAACAAGACCAGCTGAGGATCCGGCGAGGTGAGATAGCTGTGGCTTGTTCTGTGTCTCTGACCTTCCAGTGTTCACCCAAAAAAAAAAACAAAAAAACAAAACAAAACAAAAAGTAAAGTCTCCCGAGTATGACCAAGTACATGGATGCTCAAGAAGCCATGTGAACCTCAAGCAGGATCAATCCTGAGAACCCACATGGAGGCCTCGGTGGCAAACTTCTGAAAACAGTGGGAAAGAAAAATGTTACCCACAGGGAGCACCAGCTCACCTGACAGCAGATTCCTCATCAGAAACCACAAAGTTCAAAGGTGCCAGGGCATCCTCCTCCAAGTGTGGGAAGAGCTGTTTCCCAGTTCAGAATGCCACCCCAGCGAGGGCAACTCTGAGAACCAGAGGGGTCAGGACCTTCTTAGAGGAAGGACTTTTTTAAAAGCTGAAGAGCCTATGCCCCGAAGCTGTTAGGAACAAAAGGAGCAACACAAATTTACAGTTATAGTTAGAGATGCTGACAACCCTCTCTAAACAATTGTTAGAACAATGAGACCGAAGACCAACAAGGATGTAGCAGAGCTTAATACTGTTAGCCAACAGGACGTAGCCTTCATCCGGGGGCACTCCACCCTGGGGCACACACCCTTCTCTCAAATGCCCAGGGACCATTGTTGAGCAGCTGCTTCCTCCAGGTTGTGTGACCATCATTGTCTGGCAGCAGAGCTGCTGTGGTGACCTAAAGAAGACCTTAGCCTGCAGTCACGGCAAGGAACTAAGCAGAACACAGCTGGTAGTGTTGTACCCAGAGTCCCCCAAAGACCACCAAGAGACTGAATCCGACGCAAAAGCAAAGAGTCTTTGTATTATTACTAGTTAACTCGGGACTTTCTATCCGTCTGACGCAGCAGCAGGGCAGGAGAGACTCCAAGTAGCAATGGGGTTTTTAAATCAAGGGGGGCTTGGGGTCTACAGACTACATAGGAACAGACCCAGGATTGGTTTATGCAAGTGGCAATCATGTTAGTAACTTTCAAGTGGCTAGGGTTAGTTGGGGGTTATAGTTATCCATTTTTGGGCAGACCTGGACAAGTCCCAGGCTTTGTCCTTGAGCTGCCATGGAGGCTGGCTGGCCTAGCAGATACTGATTGTGGGGGCTGGCTCAGTGACCCAGGCTGTCATATTGACCCATGCACATAGCTCTAAGTTGGTGAGGGTTCCCAGACAGTAAACAATTGACTGAACCTTGAGCAGTCAGAGTACGTGCAGAAAGGGAACTTCTGCAAGGACTGTCTTTTGTTCATGGACCTCCTAGAAACTGCTTGCTCAAGTCTCAGGAAACTGAAATTGAGGCCTTATCTTTGAGAGAAGACTGAGCAGCCTGTTATGGCGTCTGCTTGGTCCTTTCAATAGCATGGCCTGGGGCAATGAGGCTGCTAGCGTTCTTATGTACAGAGAGAATCACGGGATGCTGGGGTTCTGGTTGCTGGTCTCCTCTGCCTCAGCTGGGCCTGCAAGGGGTCTTGCCCCAGCTGTATGTGCTCTTGAGGAGTGCTGGAGTATACAAGAGGTGGAAGGCTGGCTGGGGTCAGCGCTTTAGAGTGATGTAGCTGCCCGAGAGTCACCCGGGATCCTGCCAGTAACTCCGATGAACTCACTGGTTTACGGTTGTGGTTTGAACATGGACTGCTTCAGGCAAGCTCCTGTGTTTGAACTTGGCTACCGGCTACTGGTGGTGTTTTGGGAGGCTGTGGAACATTTCAGAGGTGGGTTCTAGTAGGAGGAAGTGGGTCACTGGTGGTGGCCCATGAGATTTACAGTCTAGCTCTGCTTCCTGCCCCAGGCAGACGTGAACAAGCTCCCACCACCACCGCCTTGAGTTGCTCCCTTCTCCGTGCCTTCCCTGGACTGCACTCTCTTACACTCCATGCTAGACTAAAGCCATCCTCCCTTGAGATGCTTCTTGCCAGTAATAGATATGAAAATCATAACTCCTGTATATTCACCAAGCCAGACTCAGGCTCTTCTGTCTGCCGGTAACCTCCTTATCTGGGATGAATAAATGTTTCTTTAGGTCTCTGCAGACAAAGGCATGCAACAGGCATATGCTCTCCATGTCCTGGGATCTCAAACAAACCTGCACGTACTGAGTCTGATGACAGTAGAATCAAATCAGAATCAGCACAGAAGACAGCAGGAGAACCTCCAAACACTTGATAACCAGGAACATGTGGCTGTGTAACCCACGTCCAGAGAGGAATGTGAGGAATGCGCTTGGGAAGTTCAACAGTCATTCATGGTAAACTCATACAGAGAATCACCTCAGGAAAATGAAAAAAATAAAACCATCTATACAAACCCTGCTGTGGGGATGAAGAGATGGCCAGTTGCTAAGATGCAGCCCCTGGGGGTGGGGGGAAGCCTGGTGTGGTGACATGCACTGGTCATCACAGCTCTAGGGAGACAAAGACAGGGGCTCACTGGCCAGCCAGTCTGATCTACTTGGTGAGTTCAGGCCAATGAGAGACCCTGTCTCACAGTGGACAACTCCTAAGGAAAGAGATTCGAGGTTATTCTCCAGCTGCCTTGCGTGTGCGGGCACACACACACACACACACACACACACACACACACACACACTAACCTGTTAACACCTGCTCAATGGGAAAAGGCCAAAGCTTTCTGTTTCCTCCGGGGAAAAGGCGAGGACACCTATCACCATGAGCAAAGCATAACATTTCTGCTCTAGGTCTCAGATACTATCTGATGACATTTTTAGTTTTTGAATTGGTAGAAGCTAGCCGTCTGCTAAGTCAATACATTCTGAAAGGTTTCACCTGACAGTTGAAAGGACATTAGATTAGATCTAGAAATGATAAATGGCTACCTTGGGACTAAAGACAGCTCAAGGTAATTTGCCTCTTCACCTGCCACTTTCCATCTCTCCACATTCACAGTGTCTGCGCAAGGCAGCTGGAGAATAACCTCGAATCTCTTTCCTTAGGAGTTGTCCACTGTGAGACAGGGTCTCTCATTGGCCTAAACTCACCGTTGAACCCATTGTGGAAAAAGAGCAGCATGGTGGCAAACCGGAAATTGGAGTGGGTAAAAACAAACCTTGCTTCAGACTTTATATTACACAAATCCCCACCCAGTGGTTCACTGTCTCACAGGTGGGACCTTGGCAATGGCATCCTAGGAGAAAACATGGGGGTGAGTCTCCCTGATTTAAAATAGACCGAGTCTTAAGGCAAGGCTACCTGAACAGAATGAGAGTCACTGGGTGCAAGAGAGAGAACCGGTAAATTGGATGCCGCCTGAATTAGGAATTTCATCAAAAGACAAAGTGTTCACAGTATATTTCCAAAGAGAATTTATATAGTGCATACTTAAAGAACACCTACAAATCTATATGGAAAAGAGATTTCATTTCATTTTTATTTATTATTTTTTGTGTGTGTTCGTGTGTGTGTGTGTGTGTGTGTGTGTGTGTGTGTGTGTGTACATGTGTGTGTGTATGCCTGTGTGTGGAGGTGTCAGGGGTCAATGTCAAATGTCATTCCTCAATAATTTTCTACCTTATTTTTTAGACAGAGTCTTTCACTGAACTTGGGGTTTGCCAGTTCAGCCAGACTGCCTGGCCAGCGAGCTTCCGGATCCTCCTGTCTCCGCTCCTTAGCGCTGGGATTGAGGGCAAGCACCACCACGGGGACCAAACTCAGGCCCTTATGTTTGCCTGGCAAACATTTTCCTTACTGTGCCATCTTCCTAGCTGTTCTTACACTACTAAAAACAAAACAAAACAAAACAACTTGACAAAAGGCTTCAACAAATACATCTTAGCTAGGCTTCTAGTGGCCGTAAACTGGACAGATCTCTGTATTCTGAGTTCTCAGGGAATAGTTGCCACTCAAACCACAGGGAGGCCCCATATCTGTGTCTCTGGAGTGGTCTGGGAAGGAGACACAGCTTTCCTGGCCATGCTGCTAAAGGCTGATCTGGATGCATGTGGGTAGCTGTGGTTCAGCCCCCCTGGTGTGAGTTGACGGGGCGGCTGGCCATGGTCTGACCCCAGGGCTGAGTCTTGATATCATTTCAGTGCCTTTCCTCCTCACCTTCCCCTTTATAGCTTTATCATTCTGAGGACTGTGTGGGTGAGTGTGCACTGCCCTTTGCATGGTGCCATCTCCTAGGGCGACTGCTAGCTGCTGGGCCTGTCTTTTCTATCTTCCTGGTGCTTCTGGGCGGACTCAGTCACTCTTGTCTGCCCTATGATGAGCCATCAGGCCTAGTTAAACAAGGCAGGTCAGGGTTGTGCTGTGTGGGCTCTGACTGAAGGGTTGACTGGCTGATGGGGACCCACATAGGGTGGGGGAGGGTAGAGTCCAGCACCTTTGGGCCAGTAGTGCTTGGCTGGCCTGCTGGAGCCCTGGCCTGGCCTGGGCAGTGATTCAGAGCTATGCACCCAAGGCACTATGGGTTGTTTACCTGTTCAGTCCTTAGAGACCAAGGTGTGGGAGTAAGCCTGTGTACTTTCGGAGCTGGGTGTTAGGGTGGTTCCCTTCACCCCAAAATGTGAGTGTCCCTGATCTGGCTGCTCTTGGAGCTAGGCTTTGGGGGGTGATCTCAGTTGTCAGATATTCCAGGGGCGAAAGTTGTAGTTTATGTGATCTGGGAAAATTGGCCCTGAAGCAGCCCCTCTGGGTGAAGAGGGGTGGGGGGCTCAGGTAAGCAGCCAAGAGTCCAGTCACTGTCAGGGTCAACAAGGCTTGGGAGAGTACACACACAGCTCTCAACCCGGAGAAGAAACAATGGCTGCCATGTTCCCTCCTATTTTAAAAAATCGTGGTGAAATCTACACCACGTAAGATCTGCTGCCTTAGTCATTGTCCTAAGTTCACTTCTGTTGCTGTGACAAAACCCCTTGACAAGGAGCAGCCTAGGAGAAAGGGGGTTTATAACTTTGGGGAGAAAGGTTACCTTCCATCACTGCAGAGAAACCTGCAAAGGCAGCAGGAGCCTGGATCAGCCAGTCGCATCTCACCCACCATCAAGAGCACAGAGAGAAGGACCGCATGCCTACCAGGCAGCTTGCTTTCCCTACTCTTACACGGTCTGGGACCCATACCTGGGGAATGGTGCCAACAGTTTTAGACTGGGTCTTCTCACAGACATGCTCATAGTCCAAACCAATGTAGACGTGTTTTCTCATGGGGATTCTCTTCCCAGGTGATTGTCCAGTTGACAATCAAAACCAAGCATCACAGTCATACACACTTAAAAGTGCATAGTTCCGTGTCACGAGACACATTCACAGGTGTGCAGCTGTCCCCATCATCTACTTCCAGAATATTCCATCTTCCTAGACTGAAACTCTGTCAGCATTAAACACTGACTCCATGCCATTTCCAGCCCCAGACATCTCATTTTCATTTCTTTTTCTCAGGATCTAACAACTTTAGAGATCTTCTGTGAGTGGAATCTTGCAGAATTTATCTTTTTTTTTTTTAATTCAAGAAAGGTCTCACTATATAGCTCTGACTGTCTTGGAACATGCTATATAGATCAGGCTGCCCTCAAACTCCCAGAGATCCTCCTGCCTCTGCTGCCCGAGTGCTGGGATTAAAGGCGTGAGGCACCACAACTGGTCCAGAATTTATCTTTTTATGTATGGTTTAGCTCACTAAAGTTTCATTCACATGCTGGAATTCCCTGCCCCTGACTTTCCTGAGACTCGGTATCTTTCTATGTGGTCCTGGTTGGTTTCAAACTTGCTATCCTTCTGCCTCAGGCTCAGGGTGCTGGGATTCCAGGTGTGTGTTGAGTAATATTCTGGAGTGTGGACACAGCATGGCTCGTGCACATACCAGTGGATTTGGGCTTTTGTGAGGAGTGCTGCTATGAACCTGGATATGCAAGCATCTCTTGGAGAACCCTTCCACTGTTCTGGGTGTGTATCCAGAGCAGTACTTTTCTATGACTATAAATTTCATTGGATGTGTTTTGTATGTGTGTGTGTGTGTGTGTGTGTGTGTGTGTGTGTGTATGTGTGTTTGTATGTGTGTGTGCATGGCCTGTGTGTGGAGGCCACAGGTTGCTGTTAAGTGTCTTCTTCAATCATTATGAAGCTTAGTTTCTGAGACAGGGTCTCTTACTGATTTTAGAGTCATTGATTCTATTAGGCCTGCTGGCCAGCAAGCTCCAGGGATTCTCCAGTCCCTGACTCCACAGTGATGGTGTTCTGTATGTTTCTAGGCTTTTTTTTTTTTTAATGAGGGGGCAGAAGATCCAAACATCAGGTCTTCATGCTTCCCTGGTATGGACGCTACTGACTGAGTAATCTTCTTAGCCCCTGGATGTGATGAATTATTGAGGAAAATGTTCTACAGACCCTGTTGTGTAGAACGCAACTTGAAAGTATGCTCTTTTTCTGTCCAAAGGGTCAGAGCTACTATCCATGTCCCAGTGGTCTGGTTGGGGCCTGGTCCTGAGCAGCCAGTAAGGGAATATTCCCTTCTCTCCCCTGAGGCTCAGTAAGAGGTGATCCAGAGAGGGTAAGCAACCTGGCCAGGCCCCTTAGGCCAGAGTTGGGGAGCAGCACCATGGAGGGTGACCAAGGGATAGTCTGACAGAGTCCACTTGACTGTCACAGACCCAGTGGCTCTCAGGGTTGGACTGACTGGCTGAGTGATGGCCCCAGAGGAGGATTTGGGCCTGGTATTCTGCCTCAGGATCTTATCTGTCCCCAAACCTATCTTCAGGCTCACACTTTCTAGGGGATACATTAAAGCTGCTTGGGGCCCAGGAGATGAGGTGACCAGAGACCAAAAGAGGGAGGGATGAAGGGCTGTAGGGCAAGAGAGGTTCAACTCCCAGGGACAGTAGGAGAAAGCCCAATATACTCCCAGACTAGGCAAGTAGAAGTTGGTGTTGGGGAGCACCAGCCATGTGGAGGCTGGTATTGGCCACTTTCAGCAGCCATCTGAGTGGTCCTTACTGTGGGCACTGCCAAAGAACTGGCCCTTTGGCTAGTACCAGAACCAGAGGGTTAGGACTTCCTTCAGCTGCCCAGCCAGATCTTGGGAGGAATTCTGTTTGCCTAATGATTCAGAGAAACAAACAAGCACAGGAATGCTCCGAATCAGGGCAGCCCCACCACAAAATCAAATTGACGCTATTCCTTTTACCTCTGATGTTGGGGTGCAGTTCCTGGCCCCAGGCAGGCTAGGTCAGCTCTCAGTTCCTTCCGGGCAGGGCGAAACAACATTCCCAGGGTCATTGCTTCACCCTATCTCTCCCTTGGGCCCCCCCCCCAAATAAACCTGGAGAAATTTAAGATGCTTTTCTCCCTTATCAAGGAAGTTCCTGGCTTGCTAAAGACCCACTGTGTAGCCTGCCCCTTCTGTCAACACCTGAGGTAGTTCCTGAAAGTGGCAGGGCTGCTCAGCCACGGGAGGGTTGTCCCCTTCCACAGCTGGTGCCACTTCCTTTCTGCCCCTTCTGAAGAATGGACTACCAGTCTTTTGCCGGAAGCCCCCACAAAGCCCAATTAAACAAGGAGATACAGTTCCCCCCTCAAATGCCAGCTTCGCAATCAAAACTGGACTTGTCAGTAGGACCAGCCCAGCCCCAGGCCCTCAGGGCACCCATGCATTACATGACTATGGGATAGAACTGCATGGGAAGCCATCAGGATCATAACATCGGTTGCGTTTTTATGCACCGTGATTGTGCATATGTGTCCAAAATGACAGGCTAGGAAGTGCCACTCTGATTTGTGAATGAGGAAGCAGGAACACTTTTGAGCCCCTTGATTAGCCTCAAGTCTCTAGGAAGTGGGGGGTGCCTCCCTCCTTGGGAGGACAGAAGTGGACTGCCACTGAGCCCCTTCCCAGAGACCAGGAGCAAGGGTGGAGAATCCTGTGCCGACTGAGACTCAGTTCACCATTGGGCTGGTAGTTCACTGGGAAGCAGCTTCTACAGATGAAGACTCTGAGGCATGGAGAGGATGATGGGCTAGTCCAGGGCCACATAATACAGGATGCCATCTTCTGCCCAGGAAGTAAACCCTACGGCAAAGTGCACCCCTGGCTTC
This sequence comes from Peromyscus attwateri, assembly GCA_902168425.1. NCBI lineage: Eukaryota > Metazoa > Chordata > Mammalia > Rodentia > Cricetidae > Peromyscus > Peromyscus attwateri. Next base: position 42,202 of record CABHPP010123591.1, read on the forward strand.
CCAGAAGAGTCCTTAACCACTCATCTTTGGGAAGGAATAAGAAGGCTGAGGGATCTCAGGTCTGCACGTTGCTTCAGGGGACATGGATTTCTCTGGGTAGAGCCAGGATGATCTGAGGGCCTCAGGACTATGCCTAGAAACTGGAAGGGAAAAGTGTGGGCAGTGGGGGAATGCCAGGCCTGGAGCTCCAGATACTGAGATCTGAGGTCCTACCCAGCTCATACGGACCGGTGACAGGCTGGCTGAGAGTCAGGCTGTGGCTGGGCTGGGGGAGGCAGGAGGCCAGTAGAATGGGTACGATACCTTAATGTTAAATGAGTGGCTTTGCCTAAGACAAGGAAACGCCTAGCAGTTTCTGCTCCAGGTAGGAAGGGAGCTGTAGTGAGCATACTGTCCATGGGGAACTCAAAGCATCCTCCAAGGCAGGGCTAGACTTGCAGAGCAGGTGAGGGGTCTTTGTGTAAGGGTCATGGAGTCCAAACTGGCTATTTCTTGCCTTACTGTGGGGCTGATCCCAAAGTGTTCCAGCTGGATGGGACTTAATCTCCACTGAGTCACCAGGCTAGCCTGCCAGAATCAAGGTGATATCAGATGCTGGCTTCCTGTCCCACACTGGGGGGCCAGAGGTGGGATAGTCAGACAACAGCATGACAGTGATGCTCTGGAATACGGCCATGGCCTCTGTCCTGTTCTGGTCCCTAACATTTCCCTGACTCCATGGCAACAGCTGGGGTATAATCCCAGCCCTTCCTTGATGCACTGCAGTGAGCCATTCACTTATCAGTTCCTGAAGGGAGGGCTCCAGCCCAGCCCAGGCCCAGCCCTAGAGCTGTGTGGCCTCAGGGGCCAAGCAAAGGAAGGCTTCTGGACCACTGCCCTAGTCCCATGCCCCCTTTGCCTCCATGTGCACAGGGTCCTCACTGTATGTCCTTTAGGACAGTGGGGCTCCAGCAGCTGAGCACAGTCCCCACCTGTGATGCATCCTGCAAGTCAGGTCTTGTCACCCTGGCTTCTAAGTCAAGCCATTGCTCCCATACCCATCCTGGATCAGAAGCTGAGCAGGCTCTATCCCAGGTGGAAGAAGGGTCAAGAGACCAGCTAGACTGACTGGAGCCCATAGGTGTCAGAGTGAGCTGAAGGTGGGGGCCAGAAGCCACTGGAGCCCTACAGGGTGGATTTGTGAATCCTGGGTGCTGAGATGGTCAAGCCTCAGGAGGAGTATCGGGCCCTGCCAAGGGTCCAGCTAGGTTGGATTTGTATGGTAACAGCCATGTAGCTGTAAGCCTGGTAGCTGATGTCCAGTGGTTGAAGTGCCCAGAACTGGGTACTAAAGGAAGCTCAGCATCTACATGGTCATGATAGGACTAGGCAGTCACACGGGCCTGGTCCCCAGAGCAAGTCTTGGAATCCTGTGTGCCATGGCCTGTTGATGGTCTGGTCTGTGAGCTGGTCAAGGGATCAGCTTACTGTGATTGAACCCGGCCTCAGACACAAGGTGTGATATCCACCAAAGTCAGGTTGATAACTCAGAGGGCTGAGGGGTCAAGATGTGATCTGGGCCTGTTTCCTTGTGCTAGGGCCGTGGACCCTGTTGGCCAGGGAGCCTCCTGCCTTGCTAAGGATGTGAGGAAGGCATAGCCATGGTTGTGAACTCCCCCGAGTCTGGGACTGGTTACCACCTGCAGCTCCTTATGGCCTCCTCAATGGAACTGGTTCCAAATCACACAACCTACACATCCAGCCATGGCTAGCCTCATCCACTTAGCCTGCCCCACAGCAAGGCTACTCCTCACTGAGCCTTCTCCAGGCTCAGTGTTCAGTGCTAAGGCCAGTCCCAGCTCTGCAACAGTTGGTGTTTGGGGCAGGCGTTGTCATGTATCTAAGTCTCAGCCTGCCTAACTCATATATCCATCCTGTCACCACCCACACCTTTTCCTGTGTGTCCACTCATTCATTCATTCGCTCATCTAGTCTTCCATTCTTCACTTATTTGTTTACTCTATTCATTATGTCTATTCATTCAGTCATTCATCCATACTTACTCATTGATTGATTGAGTTATCCATATTCACTCAATTGTCCACTCACTTTTTCATTCATTCATTCATCTATTTTTGTTCATTGATTGATTCACTCATTCACTAACTCATTTACTCATTCACTGACTTATTTGCTCATTGATTCACTCACATAATTCCTCTGGGGCTCCACACTCCTGTGATACGTGAAGTGGTTTCTCTCTCTCTCTCTCTCTCTCTCTCTCTCTCTCTCTCTCTCTCTCACACACACACACACACACACACACACACACATCTGGACCAAGGCATGGCATCTGGACCAAAGGGCAGCACAGGCTTAGGACAAACCTTAAGGGAAGCCAGAAGCAACCAGAAAGTTCAAATGTGTGTCTTTCTTTGACCTTTGACCTCTCTCCAGCAGGGAGGGGGACAGCCTTTCTTCTTCTCCTGCCATTCCTCCCCAGTAGGGTCTTTCACTCTGTTTACTTTGTGGGCAACAGAGCTGCTGACATTAGCTGAGGGAGTATGGTTACCGGGGGTGTGTGTCCAGTTCAATTCCTGATGGCCAACAACCTCAGACATCCTTGGTTTGGGCAAGGGCCCATGTACAATGTTTTCTCATCTGAGCACCAGGACAATGAGTACAGGCTCCTCTCGGCAGGGTCAGTAGCATCTCTCCAGGTCAGTGAGCACTAAATGCCTTGGCTTCTGGCATCCAGTGGGTAGAACTGGGCCTCTGCTGCAACTGCGAAGTATAATCCATGTTTTTGGGAGTGTGAAGCTGAGGATTGCCCTGGGGGTTAGTATTTCTGTTGCTTGCTTGGTGGTTACTGCCCACAGAGCTCCTCTTCAAGGAAAGAGAGGATGACTGTCCAGGACAAGCCCCGGGGTAGTTTCAAAGGCAGCATTTGGTCAGCCTGGAAGATGTGTCTATTGAGGTACCAGAAACTCATGGGTTAGAAGGTGGCTTGAGAAAGTCTAGGTGGGGGTTACTTGGGGAGGACTACACAAGTAAGTCCTGGGGAGCCTCAGGAAACCAGGCTCCACCTGCAGACACACCCACCTCTGACTGCTGCCATTGACCAGCCTAAAGTGACTGAGTGCCCACTGTTTACCTGGGTGAGGGGAATGATAGGCCTGCC
>CABHPP010123592.1:0-23366 GCA_902168425.1 Peromyscus attwateri
GCCGATCTTCCCTTACAGCCCGATAGGCCACGTGCGCGCCCCCGGCAGCGACGCAGCGCACGGTGCAGGCTCTACTCAACCACGGATCCCCCTTGGTGTGGCCCGACGCCTTCCCCAAGGTAAAGGGACCCCAGGGGAGGTTGGCCATGCAGACACTGGAACATGCCAGGGTTTGCATGCTGTGTGCCCAAAGGATCGTGGGAGGGTCTGCATTTCTCTCAAAACTCCCAGGGGAGGTGGAGGCTGCGAGTCTTGGGACTCTACTTTGAGAAGCGAAAACTTAAGAGGTCTCCTCGTGGTTAGCAAAAAGAAAAATGAATAGGCTGCACTGTTGCTAAGTATCCCAGAATGTCTCCTTTCGAAGTAGTCTCCTGGGGACGCCTAGCACTTACTTCCGTGATACCATCCCAACGCCAGCTCCCGGGTATTCATTCCAGCAGCTCGTCTTTTGGTGTAATTTCCAGAAAGATGAAAATGAGACTCTTGTCACAGCTGGTGTCTGATCTGCATCGAAGTCACCCCACCTGCCCAGCGCCTTGTTAATGTGAGCACTTTACACCTTCGCAAATTCCTCACCCCTGCCGTGAAATTCACCAAATGTGCCCTGTTCAGGTCACCCCTGCATTGAGACCTCCATCCCGTGCCCTGGCTACGTCTTTGCAAAGTTTGTTCAGCTCACCTTGTCACTTTCTCCATCTGTCAGGTCGTTAAATCACGTAAAAGACAAACAATGCTACCACAATAAAACCCCCAGGCACGTGTGAACGAAGTACAATGATGTATATGTCTGAAAATGCCATAAAGAAACCATGACAAAAGAAAAAGTTAAAAGAACATTTAGGACCTGAGGAGACCGCTTGCAGCAAAGCAAGAGGAACCAAGCTTGGGTCCCTAGCAGCCATGTAAAGCCCAGCTTTGGTGGCTCATGCCTCCAATCCCATGCTGGAGAAGTAGTGACAGATCAACCAGCCAGCGTAGTCTAATTGCCCAGTCCCAGTGCGTTAGGGTTTGCAAAAGCGGTGGTCCTCAGCCTTCCCAATGCTGCGACCCTTTAATACAGTTCCTCATGCTGTGGTGACCCCCAAACCATAAAATTATTTCGTTGCTACTTCATAACTAATCTTGCTACTGTTATGAATCGTAATGTAAATAAACATGTGGCATGCAGGATATCTGACATGCGACCCCTGTGAAAGGGTCATTTGACAGGGGGTCACAACCCACATGATGAGAACCACTGCTCTAAAGGACCAGAACTGATAAAGGAATGTGTGTGTGTGTGTGTGTGTGTGTGTGTGTGTGTGTGTGTGTGTAGTATTTATTAGAGTGGTTGAGAGCCTGTGGTCCAACAATGGCTGTCTCCAGATCCGATCTGGTGCTGGAGTCCTGGAGGACTCCTGGAGGCGGGCTGTGAGTCTTCAAGTCTAGACGGAATCCTGAAGAAGTTGGATTTAATACCAGCCTCAGTAACAGGGCAGATGAGCTTGTCAGCAGGAGTGAGGGCAAGCATACAAACCAATTTTCTCCTTCAGTATCCTTGTATGTGTCCTGATGTGGTCCAGATTTAGGGTGAATCTTCCTGCTTCAAATAATCTGATTCAGAAAATTACTCACGGGGCTGGAGAGATAGCTCAGTGGTTAAGAGCACTGGCTGTTCTCCTAGAGGACATGGGTTCAATTCCCAGTACCCACATGGCAGCTCACAACTGTCTGTGACTCCAAAACACCAATGTACATAAAATAAAAATAAATATTTTTTTAAAAGATAGAAAATCCCTCACAGGATGGCCCAGAAGCTTGGGTTTTAGTTGATTCCAGGTGTAGTCAAGTTGATAACCAAGATTAGCCATCACATCCACACCCTGGTCCTGTAAAAGACCCTATCTCAAACAAACAAGATGGGTAGCTCCTGAGAAGTGATACCCAAGGCTGACCCCCCCCCCCAGCTTCCACATGGACATGCTCACACACCCAAGTGAATAAATAAATAATAAACAATATTTGCACAAGTAAGTAAATAAATAAATAATCAATCTTGAGGACCAGCTAGCCTGCTGTATGCACCGAAGTGGCAAACAAAAGTGGCCTGCCTCAAACAAGATGAGAGGTGAGGATAAGTCACCCAAACAGGTCCTCTGACTTCCACATGCACATGGTATTCACACATGTGCATATACACAAACACATGGACACACACACACAAAATAATACCATTCCCAAAGTATTAGCTAGAAGAGACTGACTTCCCCAAAAGACTTCATTGAAGGAAGCCAAATTGGCCATAAAATTTTGGCTCATTTTATTTTAAAATTCACCCCCATCTCCCAAGACATCTCAATCATATACACCTACCTATGCACCTGTGAACATGTATGTGTGCCTGGTATGTTTTGAACCAGCATCTGGGAAGCTGTTACCCAAAGATGATCCAAAGAAACAGTTTTCAGTGTCCTGAGATAGTGAGATTCACACATTTCTCTCAAATGACTTGGCATATGGGCACATTCAGAGTGAAGGATGCATCAGGAGTCAGGAGAAGGGTGTAAACTCTACCCAATGCTTCATTCACCTCATGTCTCATCAGACAATCATGTGGACTCTTCGTTGATGGGGTCACCCACGTCATTCCCCCCACAGTGCTCTGCCAATACACAGATTTCAATATGGCAGGCTCTAAAAAGGAAGTGCTAGCATTCTTGGATTCTGGGTCTCTACATCCATAGCTTGCACTCTAAACACTCCCCATTCCCAGCAGGACCTGTTTAACTACCTGGGGCATGGACTGCCCTTCAGTTAGTTCGGTGCTGCCCTTTAGTTCACATCCTGTCTACATTAAGCCCAGATGCTCAGTCATCATCATATGGAACCACACAAAATAAAAACCAGAGTGGATCTCACACAGTAGGCTGCAAACAGAAAGTGACTGATGGTGGTCTCCTTTAAGGGGTAGGGAGTGAGATGGAACAGTGGAGAAAGGTACTTGATGCCACGCCTGGTGACTTGAGTTTGGTTCCCAGGACTCACACTGTAAGAGAGAACTGACCCTTGCAAGTTGTCCTCTGACCTCCACATACATGCCATGACAAGTCATTTCAAATTGAAGGGACCCCCCCCCATTCAGGGGCTGGAGTTTGAGCTGCAGCCTCCCAGGCTGTTCCCTGGGGAGGTCTTCTAGGGGCAGCCAGCACCCTATCTTGACCTACAGACGTAGCACATGGCACCATGCTCCCCTCCACGTCTTCAGGGCCTCTGTTCTGCGACATGCCCACACGCCATGCCAGCCATACAGGGTGTGGCCATACGTTCACTCTTCATACCTCAGGATTGGGGGCTGAGCTCGCATGTATCGGGCAGTATGCCACAGCAGAGTCATGGGCAACACTTGACCCTGACAGTCGCAAGGATTCTCTGGCCAATTTCACACCAGCGTGTAAGGAACTGAATAGCTCTTGAGAAATCTTTACAGTAAAAAGGCATTGCCTGCCCTGCATGTGGAAAGCGCAGGTGCATGCAAACCCCAGTCAAGGTTTGCTTCGTGAATGCAAGGGACTCCGGTGACTGACTCCTGGACACAGGTGTGCATCCCACCTCTGGGCATGAGGTGCTGACCTCCTTGCACAGACACCCTTGCACTTCTAGAAATGACCTCACTTTCCTGAACAGCCTGCAGATGAGATGCGCTTACCCACACCGAATCCATGCTAGATGTGCCTGTGATGGGCTGGCCTTGCCCAGGGGTAAGCAGACGAAACCGTGGGGATGGAGAGACAACATACTCCCTCCCACCCAGGCTCCTGTCCGTTTCACCTGGGAAGGCATCTGCTCACCTAACTGGCCTCAGCAGCCCCATGGGGTGCACAGCAAGGGTACCCAAACTGGTCCCAAAGATGCTCCACAGGCAAGACACAGGCACCGTGGCAGGCAACTACCAAGCCACCTGGAACGCTACAGAGCGTGCAGCCCCCATGAGCAGCAGCCGTACTTAAATAGATGTAAAGAGACACCCGTGGAGCTCAGAATTACTGAGGCAAAAGGTTTCCCAGAGAGCTGGTCACATAAATCACAGCTCCCAGTGCCCAGACAAAGGCACCGTCATGGCATCAGGCAGACAAGGGAGCATCCATCTGAGCCATGCTCACTGTACTGCTGTGAAAGCCAAGGGGTGCCAGGCTTTGGAGCCCACTGTGTCCACAATGCCAGGCCCTTCTGCCCTGCTGACCCCTAGTTCACACCAGAGGCAGAGGGGCAGGCCCAGAGCAGGTGCAGGTAGAGGCTGGACGCCAGGGTTCAGTCCTAAAGGTGCAGAGACGGAGTAAGGACCAGATCTGGAGCAAGGGACTCCAGGTAGAGCAGGGAGACCCAAGAATGTGGATCCAGCTGTGATCTGGGAGAGAGGCTTTATTGAATTTCTCCTCAAATTCATGGCTCTGAAATGAGGCCCATTTTCCTTTGTCCACATCTTTCAAGAGCACATATCTCGTTCACCACAAAAGAGAATGTTGGGGCCATAAAGAGACTAGGAGGGCCTTAAGCCCAAGCCGCCTCTAAGAAGGACATGACCTGGGAACCACTTGAAGTGGCGTGGGACCGAGTGGTCAGCTGTATTTGTCCCCTGATGTCACTGACCCTCTCCAGAGCCCTTTGCATTCTGTCCCTTCCTGGTGCTTTCTCTGAACCAGCCCTGTTTCAACGGAGCCAAGATATGCTACCCAAGGAGGGGGTCAGCGGCCTGCGAGGGTTAGGAGTAACTGAGCTGCAGGCCTAGCAGTGACTCCCGAAGTGTAAAGACTGGACCAGCCATGAGTTCCCCTCGCTGCTTCATTGACGGCTCTGCCTGCCCACCGTGCCTCTCATGTGTTCACCCATGTGTTCACTTAACAACCATGCTTAGGGGCTGGAGAGATGGCTGAGAGGTTAAAAGCACATGCTACTCTTGCAGAGGACCTGAGTTCAGTTGCCAGTATCCACATGAGGCAGTTCACAACCTCTTGTAACTCCAGGTGTAAGGAGGATCCCACACCTCTAAATTCCTCAGACACTTGCACGTATATACACACACACACACACACACACACACGCACACGCACAGGCACACGCACACGCACACACACACACACACACACACACACACTTTGGTTTTTTTGGGTTTTTTTGAGACAGGGTTTCTCTGTGTAGCTTTAGAACCTGTCCTGGATCTCGCTCTGTAGACCAGGCTGGCCTCAAACTCACAGAGATCCGCCTGCCTCTGCCTCCCAAGTGTGCCACCACCACCCAGCACATACAGACATTTACATAATTAAAAATAACAATAGATTTAAAAATATGCTTAGCAGTCCTGGCTGAAGTTTCACTGGGGACAGGAGCACACAGACTTTTGCCCCTGTGAGCGACCTGACTCGGGTAAGATGATCATACACACTGAGACCTGTCACAGAAACACCTGACTTTGTGAGTGTCAAATTGGGTCTTGGCCGTGGCTGGCTGTGTGTGTGTGTGTGTGTGTGTTTTTTTTTTCATTGCTGTAATAAAATATCTGACCAAGGCAACTTAAAAAAGGGAGGTCCAGCCAGGCAGTGGTGGCGCACGCCTTTAATCTCAGCACTCAGGAGGCAGGGGCAAGCAGATCTCCCTGAGTTCAAGGCCAGCCTGATCTACACAGCGAGTTCTAGGACATCCAGGACTACACAGAGAAACCCTGTCTTGAAAACCAAAAGAAAAAGGGGGGGGTAATGTTGGCTCACAATTTGTGGGTGCAGAGTGTCATGATAGGGACTCCACAGCATCGGGAGTGTGGTGCAGCTGGTCACGTTGCACCCACAGTCAGGAAGCAGACACAGCTAGGTGCTGACGCTCAGAGCTGACCGTCATATTCGGCCCAGGCCCACAGGAGAGCTGTCCACATTTAGGGTGGGTCTTCCCATCTGATTTAACCCAGCCTGGAAACTCCTTCACTGACATGTCCTGAGATTTGTGTCCTAGATGATTCTAGATCCTGTCAATGTGACAATCAAAATCAACCATCACACTGGGGTATCAGAAACCCCAGGCACACGATGAGCAAGCCCAGATCTGAGGACCAAGGCCTAGGGGATGGTATTACAGACAGCAGGCACAGGACAGGCAGATGCCCTGTGACAGAAAAAGCATGGAATGCGTGCCTCTGGGAAAAATGACTGCCATGGTAGAGAGGAAACAGCAAGCCCCCACATCCACACCTACACTCACACCCCCACCCATGCTGAAAGAGCTGAGCAGGCGCCTTGCGAAGGGCCTGGGCCCTTTGCCTAAGGACAATAGAAATCCAGTTCATCATTTTAAATGAAGGAGGTGACATTAACAAAATCTGTGTGTTGAAATGAATGTGCTTGAGTGTGAAGAAGAAACTGGAGGAGAGCGCAGAGGGGAACCGCTGCTGTGAAGATTCAGATGAGGAAGACAGAGAGCTGGAATGCAAAGGAAGAGTCCAGAAACATCTGCGGAGTCCAGGTCTTGCCTCACTCCTGGACGCTGACACTGCTGGAACCATAGCGGCCTGATTTCTTGTTTTGTGCCAAATTGCAGAATTAGGCAAAGTGACTTCAGCCACTCGCTTCAGTTTCACCAGATTTGAGCAGGAGATGGCGGAACTGTGGTCAAAATGCAGGCCCGGGTTCCCTGGCTGCCCGCTGCGCAGCGGTGTCTCCAGGGGCGGAGGGACGGGAGCCGTCAGGAAGCTCTCCTCTGTTTTCCTACCCTTCCTTTATTTCTCCATCTACATATAAAGCAATGTGCCTGTGTGATTTTTCCCCTTAATTTTCTTTCTGCCGCCTCATTAGCTGAAGAGCGTGCGCTTGGACACTAATGACATCAACGTGTCAGAGTAATGTGGCAGCCGCCTCTCGGCAGACAGCAAGGAGGCAGCGGAGATTTTTAAACTGTGTTGGCGTAAAAATAATGAAGGCAGCCAGCTGCCTGGCAAACACGAGGGGCACGGTGCTGAGGGGCTGGCGAGGGGCGGGGAGCCCCAGAGAGGTGGAACAGAGGGAGAGACAGAAAATGAATTCCTGGAGACAGGCAATAAGACTTTGTCACAGTCTGTGACCCCGGGTGGGGGAGGGGTCGGCTCTAGGGGAGGGCAGCTCTTTCTTACCCTGGGTGGGGGAGGTCTGCCTAGCATGCCGTCCCTGGGAGCCATTTAACGTTTTTTTTGTTTTGTTTTGTTTTGTTTTTGCAGAGAAGGAGCGGGTCTGGGGTGGGGGAGGGGGTAGCATGGCCTTAGGAAACAGAAAGTCCCAGATCTCACCTGGGAAGCAGGAAACTGTCTGGGGGCTAGCGTCCCCCAGCAGAGAAGAGGATAAGTGAATGAGAGGTGATGGCCCGGCACTGGGGACACCAGAAATATCAACAAGTAAAGAGCATCTTGGAGGGGACAAGGATACACCCGGCTAGAAGAGGTAGGGAGGTAGGTGCTCCTGGGTCGGAGCCCCCCGGCTGCCACTCACTCTGTTCTGTCCCCTCTTCTGAAAATGGCCTCAGCTTGACTTGGAAGAAATGGATCAGAGATGGTCATTCTTACGATACAGTGTGGGGCATGAGAGATGGCTCAGTGGGTAGAGGTGCTTGCCAACAACCCTGACAACCCGAGTTCAAGACCAGCGTGGTAGAGAGAGCACAGACTGTCTCAAGCTGTCTACAGACCTACACACACACACACACACACACACACACACACACACCCCTGAGATGTGGGCAGACACAAAATAAACGATATAGTTGCAATGTCCGTGTGATGACCAGTCTAGAGAAAAGCAGTGGTTCCTGTCTCCTCAGAGAAGAAAGGGAGGAAAGAAAAGGAAAGGGGGGGGGCACTAGCATGGTAGCCTCTCAGTGTCTGTCTATAGGGGCACTGTGAGTGTTTACACAGCCAGGCAGACCTTGCCAGGAACAGTGGGCAGGCAGCTGGGGTGCCACAGAGCAAAATACAAAGGGTGGAATGGGGAACCCAGGTATAGAGCAGCCTGGGGACTCTCCCTGAAAGAGGGGGACAGAAAGAGGCCTCGGGCCTAAACGGATGGACACGTGCCCTAGAAGCCACTCTTCTGCTCTGAGGACTAGGCAAAGAGCAGGACCATGGCTTCCTCACATGTTGACAGACTTTGCCCAGTTCCTCACCTTTATCAGAAGAGAATAAAGAGGAGCTGGTTTGGTGGTTCAGTGCTAGGAACGATTACTCTGTAGTCACGAGGACCTGAGTTTGAACCTACATAAAACTAGCTAGACACAGCTGCACGCATGCCTGTAACCCCGGCACTGGGGGCGGGCGGGAAGCAAGCAGTGCCCTCGACCACCCTGGCTAGCCAACCCAACCCGCACTGCAAGCGTCCAGTTTAGTGAGACCGTGTTGCAAGGCAATAACTCAAAATCCAACAGAGGAAGGTGCTGAGGGGGCGATGCTGGCCTCTGCATGCACAGGCACGGGCCTGGGCACCCGTGTGCGCATGTGCACGAGCCACACACACAAGAATAAAAACTTGGTGGATTCCCGAGGTCAGGAGACAGCAAAAAGAGAAAAAAAAGTAGGGCATCCAAGAAATGGAGAAGAAGTGTGTGTCTCAGCAGATAAGCTGGAAGAGCCGAGAGCTGGGTGAAGACATAGCCTCTGGGGTCTGTGAAGACAGACGGGCTAAGAGAAGTCAACAGAAGGACATGAAGAGAAACATACAACAAGCGAGGGCACCAGACAGACTAAAGCCCGGGTGCTGCTCACACTGGCTGTGCGTTCTCCGGTTCCCTCCCTCCCTGCTGCTCCCGATTCTGCTCTGTATCCTGAGTGGCCAGAGACAGGGCCTAGCCAGTCTGTGCTCAGGGGCTCCATGGCTGATTTGAGCATGGAGGGAAAAGAAGCAGGTTTCCTCCCCTCTTGCTTTCCTCCTGCACCCAAATCCAGGCCATCTTGTCTCCTCCTGACTCAGCAACCACTTTCCTGGACCCAGACCTCACCTAACCCACAGTCGCTGCTGGCTTGATGTGGCGCCAGGCTCCCTGCAGAGTCATGGTCTCTGGACTTTAACGATGTCACCTCAATCAGTTCAGTCCCTGAGGCACATAAGGTGGGTGGAGAGGAAGAGAAAGTGGCAGGCACCAAGGTCAGAGTGTAAAGCCAACCAATAGATGGTGACGTTATTCAAGACGAGCCTAGGAAAGAGGATTAGGAACTATAACCAAGACTTAATAGAAGAAAACTCAGCTGCATTCAAAGTCCTAACTTTTAATTTGGGGTTAAATGAGTGTTCTTGACAAGTAAACGACAGAGAACATACCTTTGACATTCTAGCAAAACTGTTCTTAAAATACTCGGGGGGAAAAAATCTTATTAGCTATGCCATCAGGAAACAGGTTATTTCTAAGGGTATAAAGTTCAGGCTGGATTCAGGTTTCTTGGCTACAATATCAGCAGAAGACAATGAAATACCCTCTATGTATATTTTGAGACAAGGTCTCATGTAGTCAAGGCTGACCTTGGACTTGCTGCATAGTTAAGGATGACTTTGAACTTCTGATCATCCTGCCTTCACCTCAGAGGAGCTGGGGATACGAGAGCACACCACCACACCAGAGTTTTATATGGAGCCGTGAGTTGAACTCGAGGCTTTCTGGATGCTAGGCAAGAACTCTACCGAACTGAGCTGCATCCTCAGCCCTCATCAACATATTTTTTTTTCAGTTGAAAAATAGCATTTATTGGGGGTGAAGAAACACACACATGCAGCAGACGCACAGAGGAAAAGACCCTCTGCAAAACAGAGAGGCCTAGGGAAGCTGAAAAATCCCTTAACATAATTTTGTGGTTTGTTGTTTGTTTGTTTGTTTTGTTGTTGGGGTTTTTTGTTTTTTGTTTTTTGGGGTTTTTTGTTTGTTTTTTGTTTTTTGGGTGTTTTTTTTTTTTTTTTTTTGGTTTTTCGAGACAGGGTTTCTCTGTGTAGCTTTGCGCCTTTCCTGGAACTCGCTTGGGAGACCAGGCTGGCCTCAAACTCACGGAGATCCGCCTGGCTCTGCCTCCCGAGTGCTGGGATTAAAGGCGTGCGCCACCACTGCCTGGCTCCCTTAACATATTTTTAAAGGAAAAGTTTGGACACTAGAATATTAGTCTGAGCCAAGAACCTTTCATTTGATGCCAAAAGAAAGAAGATATTTTCAGATTTGAACAGCTCAGAAAACATATCTTTGATCCTTTTTTTTTTTAAGAACAAGAAAGTATTTCTATTCAATTATTTATTCAACAGATATACATGTGAGCACCAGTCAGGACCAACACAATGCTAGGTACATTGGATAACTGGGTGAGCAGATCAGAGAGCTCCATACTCCCTCAAGAAGTCTGCAGCCAAACAGGGCAGAGAGATATTATCGGCCATGAGCATAATCAACCAGTGACAGGAGAAGGCCAAGGAGATGTTAGCCTGTGCACCACAGAGAGTGTCTCCTCAGAATAGTGTCATGTATCAGGAAATTGCAGAGCACTACAGAGGGAGCACACACCGTCATGAATGCAAAGCAGGTGAAGGAAAGAATGTTTTCAAAAGCAAAAATTAAGGGAGGCGCAGTGGTACACACCTGTAATCCCGTGTTTGGGAAACTGAGGCAAGAGATTGCCAGCTGGAGGTCAGCCTAGGATAGACAGCAAGGTCCTCTCTCAAAACAAAAGGGGAAAATTGGGAGAATTGCATGGGCCAGCAGGATGCTGCAGCTGATAAGGGCGCTTGCCGACAAGCCTTGTATCCCGAGGTCAATCCCTGAGAATGTAAAGTGGGAGGAGAAAACTGACTTCCCGAAAGTTGTCTTCTGACCTCTGCCCACATGCATTGGCACATATACACCCACATACATACACAAATAAATAAATGCAGGTACTTTTAATTGAGAAAATTATATGATATTTTTAAATAATAGTCCTCAGCCTCAGAGTTAGTAACAAGGGTGATATTAGCTGAAGCTGGACAGACAGGTATTGGCAAATGTCCCCGAGGAAGTGTCTTCTGTATGACACTGTGCCCACCGATCCTGGGCCAGCATGTAGCTCTGCAAACCCTTCCCTCGGGACTTCCTGGCTTTACTTTATTGTCATCGTTACTAGGGTTGGCACAAGTGCCTTCATTTTTACCCTGATGTTTTTCATGGGGGAGAGAAGCAGAGTGGAGCGTGGCAGTTGAGTTCAGAGTGGGGAGTTAAGGTTGGTGGCCTTTGAACAAAAACTTCAAAGAAATGAGGAAGTCGTCTGTGCTGAGGTCCAGGGATGAGCAATCCAAATGAGCAGTCCGTCTGTGGCCTGATACTGGAGAGGCCTGAGCTGCGTGTGGAACAGCAGAGGACCACGGTGGATGAAGGTGTTCGGAGGTGATGAGGGTGGATGGGAGGCTGGATAGGGCTCTAGGGGACACTGTTGTGACTTTGGCCGTTGGTGATGTCTGCAGATGACTAATGTTTCATCAGCCCCTCCCCTCTGCCATGAGGAAGAGAACAGAAGAGGAAGGCGTGTTGGAATCCTGACACAGTGACCCACAGGAGGGACACCACTTAGGCTAGGCTGGCACGCTGATTCAGGATGGACCTCAAAGGCAGAGCTGTGGGGGCTTCTTCTCAGACTGCATGTCGGGAATGAAAGAAATGGAAAACAAAGATGCCCCCGAGGCTTCCAGCCTGAGAGTCAGAAAGACAGCTGTGCCAGCTGAGAGGAGTGAGCTAAGATGGCCAGGGCCAGGGCCACAGGTGTGTGGCCCGGGAAGCTAAGAGTTCAGTGCACCCAGTCTAGGACGGGACAAAGAGCAGATCTAAAGGAAACCATTGGATAGTCAAGCCCAGAACTCCAGAGATTCCAATAGCCTTGGAGACCAGTGGCGTGGGGATAGTATCGGAAGCTGAAAAGCCAGACGAGAGACAAGGGAGAAGAGATGGGCACAGAAATGAACAGAGGAACAACCCTCTCTGAAAAAAAAAAAAAAAAACGGAGATGAGAAAACAGCCCAGGAGACTAAGGAAGAACCACAGAGAGGATGAAAAAACATGGTTCTCTTTCCCTGCCAACTGCCGCCCTGAGTGTGGACCACTGAGGGCCACCTCTCCCTGGACTCACGGAAACACGGTCTCTCTGCTGAACTCTCCTCACCACTCACCTCTAAATGGAGCCAACCCCACTTCTGCTCCGCTCAGACACCCCTGCGCCTGGGTTATGGAGTGGGGCCTCTTTATAGTGCACGGTGATGCCCTGCAGGTTTATCCTGCCCGTGGCCTTGCGCATCTCTTCACTAAATTTCTCTCAAATGGAGATTGTTTGCCAAGAAGATATAGGTGATTTTGATCCTAGAAAAGTTAAAATAAAATATGCTAATAACTGTAGAAGAATTTGAAAACATGAAATTGTCGCCTGCAACTAATGACTAAGCTTTGGCGATGCCAAAGGCAAGCATTGGCACCACTATAGATCGGCAGCACGGCCTGTGCCTGGCGTGAGGCCTGGATTTGACTCCTAAAAAAATACTTTAAATAGGGCCAGGCATCGTAGTGCACACCTTTAATCCCAGCACCTGGGAGGCAGAGGCAGGCGGATCTCTGTGAGTTCGAGGCCAGCCTAGTCTACAAAATGAGTTCCAGGACAGCCAGAGCTACATAGAAAAACCCTGTCTCGAAAAACCAAACCGAACAAAACAAAACAAAAAGCTTTAAAGGATGATTGTGTCTTCTTAATTGCAATAATTGTCTACTTTTTAAATTCTTCCCAATAACTAAGAGGATTGAAATTTAATGTTTTAAGAAGTTAACAGGAGGGCTGGAGAGATGGCTCAGGACCCAGGTTCAATTCCCAGCACCCACATGGCAGCTCACAGTTATCTGTAACTCCAATTCCAGAGGATCCGACACCCTCACACGACATACATGCAGGTAAAACACCAATATATATTAAACAAATAAATAAGTCATTTTTTAAAAAAGAATTTAATAGAAAATCCAGGTATGGAGGCTTACATAGTAAGGTGCTATCTGCAAAAACAAACAAAACTTAGGAATAAGATGATTGCGCCAATTATCAATGTTGTTAGCACAAAACATCAGACTACAGCCACTGTAATAAGATTTTTTTAATGTAAGAAATATGAATATGAAAGATGAAAGGAGAGCAGCTGCAAACGAGCTCATCTACCCAGAAAATAGTGCTTGTTCTTCTTCAAGAGGACCCGAGTTCTGTTCCCAGCTCCCACATTAGGCTCCTCACAACACTTGTAACTCCAGCTCAGTGTGATCAGACACATTCTTCTGGTTTCCTCAAACTCCAACATGGGGTACATAAACTCATCCAAGTACATACACATATACATAAGGAAAAATAAAAAAAAATTTTGAGACAGAGTCTCACTGTGTAGCCCTGGCTGTCCTGACACTCACTCTGTAGACCAGGCTGACCTAGAACTCATAGAGATCAGCCTGCCTCTGCCTCTCAAGTGCTGGAATTAAAGGTGTGTGCCACCACTGCCCAGCTAAAATATGCATATACTCCCACACAGACACAGACACAGACACAGACGCAGACACACAGTCTGTAGCTGGAAGTTTTCCTGTGTCCCACCAGGTCCAACAGCCGCTCAGACCCAAATAAACATACAGTGGCTTATTGGCCATGGCCTATGGCTCAAGCTTCTTGCCAGCTAGCTCTTATAACTAACCACCCCATTTTATTAATCTATGTTTCACCATGTGTTCCGTGGCCTTACCTGTTTGTCATTACATGCTGCTCCCTGGACAGCGGAATGGCGTCTGTCTGCCTCTCCTTTCTCCTCTCACTGTCTCCCTTGGATGTCCTGCCTGGCTCCATCCTGCTCTGCCATAGGCCAAATGGCTTTATTTATCAACCAATCAGAGCAACACATGTTCACAGCGTACAGAAAGACATCCCACAGCAACAGTCAAAACAAAACTAAATATTTAAAAGTAAATAAAAGAATATTTTTTTCTGTGGGGATTGTGAAATAAAACGCAAGGGACCACACCAAGTGGAAAGTCAACAGCAAAACAATTCTTCCCTCGCTATTATTTTCTGACGCTAAAAAATTGCCGTGAAAAATTGGGAACAGAATCCTCAGGCCACGCTGCCCATAGAACTGCTTTTGTTTGCTATGCGCAGCTCGGCAGAGGCAGGGGGCTGTCACCCATCAGCATCCCCCAGCCCACCCCAGCCCCTAAACCTGACTATTAAGCCCCAGCCTGACTGCACAGGGAGTGATCCAGAGATGTGGGGTTCCTGGAAGAGCCACTGCCTCCTGGTGGGTTCACTCAACTGAAAACACTCGTGTTCGGGATCGTTTCCCTCTGTGTGATGTGTCTTGGTCCTTTGAGGACACAGCCAGGGAGCGGCAGACATGAAATACAAGAACACACTTGCATCTCCAGCCTTTCTCCCTGGTCCTGGTCCCCAAGCCCATCACCCTGCATCCTGGTCCCCTCTTCCCCCCAGGTGCTGAGGACCTGTGCACAGGTGCCTGCTGTCATTGAAGTTCTGTTCGACTCCTACACTAAGCTCCGAGTTTCCGAGTCTTGGCAGGAGGTGATTCCTGAAGAAGTCTACCAGGTGAGGAGTTGCCTCAATCCCTTTCCCTAATGCTCCAGAACTCAGTCCCTCTCACTTCTCTGTCTGGAGTTTTACACTCAAACCCCGGAAGTAAAAGATCTAAAGAAGGAAGACAGGGAAGCTGGGCGGTGATCAGAGGGCACTGGCCCTATGGAGTCAACCAACCATAGGTCCAAAATATTGGGTGTACATTGGATCCCCCCCAAAAATACACAGACCTTCATCACTTGTCATTATTCTCTAAACATCACAGCATACAACAACCCCTCTAGGTAGCATTTTCATTGTTGCATTATGGGTAATCTAGAGGTGACTGAGAGTAAACAGAAGGGTTGTGTATGTTTCGCACAAACATGAGGCTGCTTTGTGTAAGAGACTTGCCCATCCGTGAATTTTGGTATCTTCAGAGGTTGTAGAACAAGTCCTCTGTGGACACCAAGGGACAACTGTGAAGTGCTATTGGACATGAGGAATAAACAGCCACCCGTGATGTCTTAAAGAGTGCTGGGGCTCGGGGAGCCAGCACGCAAGGAAGGAGGCAAGAAAGATGCCAGTCATGGCTCCTTTTCCAGGAATGCCCCCTGGCCATGTGCAGGAAATGCAGATTATGACATGTGACCTGCACTCCACTGTGAGCACTGCATACATCCACACATGACAGAGTCCCCAGGCAACCGTTGATCACACAGAGGGGGAACACTGCCTTCCAGAAGCTCCCAGAGAACATTCTCCGGGGTCTCACTGCACATGTTGGTGAGTGCCTTACAAGGCCATGAGCCAATGGGCTTCAACGTGGCTCCTGAGTCCACTGCTGCAGATTGATGGGACCACCCCTGGAGCTGCAGGGTTGCTGTGCCAGGGGCAGGGAAGAAAGGGATTGGAGGAAACATCCTCCGACACAATGGACGCTTCACTTGGGGAAAACGTGTCCACTCTCTGAGTGGAGGCCAGGTCTCAGGTGACAGTGCTGCCACTCTGCTGAGTCTGCCTGGCACCTGTGAGTCGCAGGATGGCGTGAGCCGACGGTGCTCTGGCCAGGGAGAATGTCTGTTAGCTCCAGACACCGCCTCACTCTTCCTCCCCTTTCCTTCCAGATGCACGAGCCTTTCTACAGGTCTCTCTTCGCCTTGGCGCACACCCCACGCTGCCTGCGGCACCTTTGCCGCTGTGCCATCCGAAGGCTCTTAGGCAGGAAGTGTTTTCTCCTTGTGCCCCAGCTACCCCTCCCCGAGACCCTGCAAACATATCTGCTTCTGGAGCCAGAGGGTGTTCTGCGTTGAAACCACAGCGCTGGAGCTCAGGATTCTTCTCTGCATCTTTGTCCATCTGCAGACGTATGTGGGGAAGCACCCTGGGGTGCACATCCAGCCCCCTCCATCTCCCAGCTGACCAGGGGAGGCACAGACCCACAAGCCTCCAGTTTACGTGAAATGGAGTTGGAAATAAAAACCTCTCTCTTGTTGGAGCTGGAGAGATGACTCAGCATCGAAGAGCTTCTGTCTGCTCTTGCAGAGGACCTGGGTTCAATTCCCAGCACTCACCTGGTTGCTTACAGCTATCCATAACTCTAGTTCCAGGGGACCTATGGCCCTCTTCTGACCTCCAGAGGCACTGCATGCACATATATGCATTCAGGCAAAACAGTCACACAAAGTAAATAAACGTTTAAATTTTTTTTTTCTTTAGAAAATGCTGTCTCTTGGTTGTTTGTGAGGAGCACATGGTCAGTGGCATAGTAGTTTCAGTCAGAAAGTACCCGATACCAAAGTCAGATTAAGAGATGTGAATGGTTTCCAAGGTGTAGCTCTGGCTCCTGTGGGTCAGCAGCGTGGCACATCCTCCATGGGCTTGTAGAAAAGGCTGTCCACCCTCCTGGAGTCAAGCCCCCTGGCAGGGAGCTGTGCCCAGAACATAACAGACCCCCCACCCTCCTTCGTGCTACCCCGCTGGGAGGACCCCTGCTCCAGGGTCAGGCTTACCTTCTCAGCGCCCATTGTACTTGCAAACACATGAGAACCCAGGACTCTCAGGACATGGAGGATGGTAAGCCAGAGCTTGATCATTAAAAGTCTTCTGCCTCCTACCAGATCAGCCTTTGTTGATCCCACTCTAGGAAATGATGGCAGAAGTCAGATGCCAGGAAAATCCCATGGACTGAGGGGTGCCTAAGCTCGGCCTAAGTGTCACCCAGTGAGAGATGTCCAAACGTCAAGGCCTGCATTCACTTAGCTCTTCATTCTGATGCTTCAACACAGGGGGCCTTGCTGACCCCAAGGATCAACCCCACCCATGACAAGCCAGTCCCTAGAGAGAGAAAGAAACTCTCTACTGACCATGCTTGTCCTGTCAGCCATCCCGAAGCCCACATGTGGCCACTGCCTTTGTTAGACTGTCACTTAGGACCTCTGCTCTGCCCTGACCTCTCCATGACCAGCAGCCAGACACCTAGAAAGAAATGCTGGCCAGGCAGCGGTGGTGCACTCAGCACTCAGCAAGCAGGGGTAGGAGAATCTCTGAGTTCAAGGCCAGCCTGGTCTACATACAGAGTGAGCTGCAGGACAGCCAGGGCTGCACAGAGAAACCCTGTCTCAAAAAAAAAAAAAAAAACCCCGAAAAAAAAAAAAAAAAAAAAAGAAGGAGGGGAGGAAGGGAGGGAGGGAGGGAGGGAAAGAAATGATCTGCCCAGGAAAGAGACGCAACTATGGTAAGTAGCAGACCCAAGGCCTGTTTGTCCTTCCTTGCCCACCCCCATCCCCCACCTCCTGACCAAGACTAAGGCCTCCTGGGTGGTCCCCGTGGCATGATGAGCCCCTCCTTGGAATGAAGGCTGAACTGTCCACTCAGTGCAGTGATAGCCTTATCTTGTCTGTCTGTCTGTCTGTCTGTCTGTCTCTCTCTCTCTCTCTCTCTCTCTCTCTCTCTCTCTCTCTCATGCTGGGGATGGAACCCAGGACCTCTCATGCTCTACCACTGAACCACACCTCAGCCAGCATTTTAAAGCAAGAGCTCTTCATGGCCATCTTCTAAAGATAAGCAGAATGACCCCTTTTCTTTCTCATTCCAGACAAAATGAGATACTGCAAGGTAGACCGCGGAGAGGATCAGACACACACTCCCGTTGTTACAATGTGGGAAGGGAGTTCAAACCCCAGCAGACACGGGCAATATGCGATGTCTCAGGAAAGCCCACGGTGAAAGTGGAAACAGGGACCAAGTAGGGTAGCCATCACAGAGGAGATAGCATGGATGAGCCGTGGTGGGCGGTCACGGGTCCTCACAGTGGCTCTTCCAAGAGAGTGGCAAGACTGCACCGTCCAGCTCCTTTGGATGACCCATCCTCATGCTGCCCGTGGAGAAGGCAATTGGCCTGTCCAACGAAAGGGCGAATAAACACGGCTTCCAGACTGTATCCTGGGCAGATGGCTCTCCACCAGCCCTCCTCCCTGGATTTCAGAAGTTCCCACTGTGCGCGCAGAAAGGAAACTCAAACAAAGGCAGGAGTGCAGGAAAGTTCTGGGCACAGTGGAGGGAGAGTGATGCAGCCTCTCCAAGGAAGGGCCCCATACATTGGCAGCTGGAAGTAGGTAGTTCTAGAAAGACCTGGGGACAGGCAGACCAGGAGACCTTGGTCTGTGCCTCCAAGGAACCTGAACTTCATGGAGCAGACATGAGGAACCAGAGAACAGATGAAGAACTGCAGTCCTGAGAGGAACCGGGGAGGTTGCCTTGCCCTGGAATGGAATGCAGTACACTGGATCGTGACGAACAGCCCATGGTGACAGCCATGGTGGATGGATTCCAAGCCAGGCACCCTCACAAGCAACAAGAACAGTTACATCAAAGAAGTCAACTGCAATTTGTCTATGTGCACCCCTCTAGCTAGGTTAGAGATGGTGAGATGGTCAGTGCAGGGTTAGAATCTGGCAGTCTGTGGTGTTCTGAAGCGCTTGGATTTCTCCACTCATCTGTGACACTTCACTGCTGGTCCTAAGTCTTCACTGAGGCCCAGAATCCAGCCCAGATAAAGAACTCGATGGACGTTTCCATCTGTTCGTACAGATAAGAAGAAGAAGAAGAAGCAGAGAAAACGGCACAGCACCAGCCGTGACTCGGAAAGCCCCGGCCTCATTAAATTCTGAAAATGAAAGCATGTGCTTGTCCTCTTGTGGCCATGTTCTCAGCCACCCTCTCCATCCCAGCTCACTTGAGAAAATGCTTCAGGTGCACCCCCAAACTATCGTAATACCCTTCCTCCCACCCCCACCCCCTCAAATTTCTTGTTGCTGTGATCAAATACCCGGCAAGAAGCAATTTAAGGGAGAAAAGGTTTATTTGACTCACAGTTGAAGTGGATACATTCCGTCATGGGGGGCGGGGCTGGGGGAGGTGTTCACATCTTATCCACACTCAGGAAGCAGAGAGATGAATGCTGGGGCCCAGCTCATTTTCTCCTCTTCATTTGATCCAGGACCCCAGACCAAGGGATGGTACCACTCACGTTTAGCCTGAGTCTTCCCACCTCACCTCAATCTAGAAACTCCCTCACAGACACGTCCAGGTGATGCTAGAACTTGACAACATCTGGCAGTGGGGCCACTGGGCCAGATAGCAGCTCTGCCTACAGGTTTTGTTTCCTGAGAGATCCTCAGCGGGCTTCCCTCCAGAGCTGTGGCATCCTTCTACACTCCCACAACACACAAAGCTACCGACTGTCCGCGCCCTCACAAATGTTTGCGATTTTCAGCCTGGTTTGGCTGTGGGTTTTGTTTTGTCTTCTGACACCTGTCCACTTATTTAACTGAGCGTCCTGAAAGTCTGCTGGAGGCAGAACTTGGAGCCTGGGCTCCGGATGCATCATCAGCCAGGAAGACTCAGTGTTTGCTCTGCTTCCCACGGACCTCATAGAAGAATAAAGCAGGGCAACTTTTCCCAGATCATTGGTTCTCAACCTGTGGGGGTTGACCCCCTTTGGGGTCAAACAATCCTTTCACAG
This sequence comes from Peromyscus attwateri, assembly GCA_902168425.1. Classification (NCBI taxonomy): domain Eukaryota; kingdom Metazoa; phylum Chordata; class Mammalia; order Rodentia; family Cricetidae; genus Peromyscus; species Peromyscus attwateri. The sequence continues at coordinate 19,590 of CABHPP010123592.1, forward strand.
AGGTCACCGAAGACCATGGGACAAAAACAGGTATTTGCATTATGATTCATAGCAGTAGCAAAATTACAGTTATGAAGTAGCAACAAAAATAATTTCATGGTTGGGGGTCACCGCAACGTGAGGAGCTGTGTTAAAGGGTCACAGGATAAGGAAGGCTGAGCACCACTGTCCTAGATTTTTCTGGAGTCACTCAGACAGGGCAAGAGGAGCTTGGAGAGGAAGAGCCCCCCCAATGCTCTACTCCCTCCAGTTACCCCTCTTTCTGTTGAACGAGGGCTGCCACACTCCTGGGGTGCAGGAACCTTGCTGCCTGGCATCCAGGACCTGCAGTCAAACCACCCTGGTTGGCATGGACCCATGTGTAGCAGTGACTGATAAACTGGCCCTCTAGACAACCAGTAGTTTTCCACTCTGCCCCCCGATCTTTCAAGAGCATGACGTCACAGCTGCAAGACGATGGTCAGGATAGAGGCTGTGAATCACGCAGGTTCTCCTGGGTGTCACGACACATGAATGATGTTCTGAATGGATACTGTAATTGTATGAGTCCAAAACAGCTGTTTGGCACGAACTCAGTCACCACGTAAAATGGAATCCATTCATGGTCTCCCAGAGTTTAACGATTGCTAGTAATTTGCTTTGTTTTAGCAAAACAAAACTGACATGAATTTTTTGATGGCTATTACAAGAAAGAAAAGGAAAGAGAGGCAAAAAGAGAGGGAGGAGGAGACAGAGACTAAAACCTAAAACAGAAAGTGGGCTATCAATCACTTGAGAGAAACTTCCAAAACCACACTCCTGTGAGGATGGGCTAGGCCAATTTGCTTCTTCAGCAAATAAAATAGTTGCCATTTTTTCTTCTTATTAAGTTGCTCCGTCTTTCCCTTCTGTTACAGTTCACATTCGACATAATTTTTCTAGAGTGTAGAGTTTAAACTCAATTCTAAATGCTTAACATTTAAATTTTTATTTTATTTTATTTCAAATGACTTATTTTATTTTTTAATTTTATGTGTGTGTGTGCTGGTGCCAGTACCCATGGACCGCCAGAGGAGTCTCAGCATCTGGAGCTGGAGGTAGTTATGAGCTGCCTGATAGGGGAGCACTGAACTTGGATCCTCTGCAAGAACAGCACTTGCTCTTAACCAATGAGCCATCTATCTCTAGCTCCTTAATGCTGATTTTTTTTTAAATGGCATATTTACTTGGTTCCGGATTCATATGGAAAAGAGCAATCCTTTTACCTGCTACTTGATAAAAAGGAGGAAAACTGCATATCTTTCTCCTGCTTCCATCAAGTGTGGTTACTGCTCGTAATCTGACCACACTGAATTCAGAGACACACAGGCAAGGCTCTCCACTGCCATCAGCCCTGAGGAGGTGGGCCTCTGCAGGCCTAGCCCTCCCCTGGATGGAGGGAAATGGTCACAGCTGGACCTGGGCACAGTCCAGAGCCCAGGGACGATTAGTACACAAGCAGGCACTATGAGCATTTTCATTTGAAATTCTGGGTGCAGCATTGGGCATCTTGGTAGAGTGTGCATGTCAGTTTAATTTGAAGTCAAGTAATAATCATGGATTCCACAGGATTTGCAGAAAAATGAAAAGCATGCACTTTCTAGATCTAAGGGGACCTGCCAATCTCAGCAACTGCATATAATCAAATTTCCAATCTCTGAGTTAGCCCTCAGGCGTACTCTGAGGGGTCCGGCTTTTGAACTTGCACAGAGAACACTTACCCACTGCAGGAACCACCACCATTATACACAGGCTTGGAGAACCAACTGACTGGCTCCAGTCACCCAGCCTTCCCAGCCAGTCCACCAGGAGCACCTAACAAGTTATTCAGTCCCTAGAATCTGGGGTGCTAAGTGTTCTTTGGCTCTTAAAGTCTGCCCCAGGACCATGTGATAGGCTAGGAATGCTGCCTCTTATCCCATTGTTTCAGAGATAAGTTAGGGGGTAGAGAGATGACTCAGTGGTTAAGCACATGCTGTTCTTGGAGAGAACCGGAGTTCAGTCCCCAACACCCATGCCTGACAGCTCACACCTGCCTATAACTCCAAGGAACCCCAGGATCTCTTCCGAGCTTCCAGGGACATCTGTACCCGCACATGCACAGGCACCCATACTTACACATAATTAAAAATAAAATAAATCTTTTTTAAAGATAAATCATTCCAGCTGGGTGGTAGTGGCACACAACTTTAATCCCAACAGTCGGGGAGGCAGAGGCAGGTGAATCTCTGAGTTCCAGGCCAGTCCGGTCTACAGAGAGACTACGAGGACAGCCAGAACTACACAGAGAAACCCTGTCCAAAAAAAACAAAACATAAATAAAAATAAACAAATGTATTTCTTTTGGAAAATCGTCCATGGGTAGCCGCAAAATCTGGGTGTTTCCACTCCAGTCAACACTGCATCTTAACGCCAGTACTTCAGCATCGTTTACCGGCATCAAAATGTTCTGCAAACTCTAGGATTTGTCACGAATGTTCGGGTCTTTCTGTGATGATGTAAACATGCAATTGTTTTAATTAAATTGCTGCAATAAGCCTGAGATAAGTAAGCCTTGAGCCCTGATTACAGAGGTGAAGAACGTCCTTTTCATCCAGTCCTGCAGGTGGCGCCATTAGCAAACTCTCTCAACCTGGCCCTCCGGTCTGCTCCGCCCACAGTGGAAACAGGAAGAAAACACCCACCAAGGGTTTTAGTCCACCTGCTAAAAGAAAAAGAGCACGGGAAAACGACAGATCCAGAAAGCACCCTATAAAATCGCGGGGTGTCATTAAAAATTAAAAATTCAGTAATTAAAGTATTGATTGTGGAATTGCTTGCTTCTTTTGTATTAAATATGCACAGCGAGGTGTTTATAAATAAATATGATTTTCAGCTGACTTTTTTATGGTGCCATAATGACAGCCCAATCCTCATTTGCGTGTTAAACTGCGCTTTAACAAAATTATACATTCGCCATTGCAATGTAAGTGGCTGGGCTTGCAGCCTCCACGTAATCTCCCGGAATCGTGTTTCTGCAGTCCTAAAACTCTTTGCTTAATCACTCCAATAAAAAGAGTAGATTCCTTTGTAATGCAATTTGTAAGCAATAAACAGGATTGAGAACACAGTATTGCTGTTGAGTGCGTTTAATGCAGGGTTTTAATTTGGTGTGTAATTATTCATTTGGTAGGCACTTTTTTTCTTCTTCTTCGGATTTCCTTTCCTCTGCTCTAAAGAAAAGTTGGCAAGTCTGGAAAACGGGTTTCCGAGTATCTGATGTAAGCTGGAGTTTGATGCAGTTCTTATGAAGAGCACATTTGTTTTAATCTGCTAAAGACAGGAGGTCACATTAACGAGTAATACAGACACATAAAAATGTGATTACGGCTTCTAAACAGAACGCAGTAGGCTTCTAGTTAACACAATGAGATTTCTAGGAAGTGATGCATACGTTCCTCAGAAATGACACATTTCTCACGTTCTATTCCAATTAAATTACTGAGGCAGCTAACAGCGATGAGCCCAAACACGAGGATAAAATGGGGGGTTTCTTCTTGTAACTGTATCTCTGTGAAAGTAGATTTTTATGAGATGCAGTTAATATTAAGCTATTATTTTTCAACTGCGCTGGAAGGGATGTCTTGAGCCTTTCTTGTCACTGAAGAGCCTCCTCCTTTGTCTCCCGGGTTTGCTAATAGGAACAGAGAATGGCTCGGTTGGGTACCGCCCCCACCCGAGTCCTTGGAGTGAAAGAAACTAGGCTGTGGGGGGGGGGGG
>CABHPP010123594.1:8325-19071 GCA_902168425.1 Peromyscus attwateri
AGATCATAAAGTGTGGATTTGGGGTTGTTTACTGACCTGTTCTCTATTAAAAAGAATATGCTTGGCTGTGGTTCTTTGCATCTGCTTCCATCAGTTACTGGATGAAGGCTCTATGATGATAGTTAGGGTATTCACCAATCTGATTACCTGAGTAGGCCAGTTCAGGCACCCTCTCCACTATTGCTAGTAGTCTAAGGTGGGGTCATCCTTGTGAATTCCTGGGAATTTCCCTAGCACCCAGTTTCACCCTATCCCCATGATGTCTCCCTCTACCATGGTATCTCTTTCCTTGTTCTCCTACTCCGTCCCTGATCCAGTTCGACCATCCCATTCCCTTATGTTCTCATCCCCCATCCCCTACCCTCCAGGAGTCCAGTCAAAGAGAGAGAAGAGGGATTCTATGATCAAGGGGCATTAAGTTCATGATGGGGAAACATACAGAGACAACCAAACCAAACTAGTGAGAAATCATGAACAGTGGACCAATAGCTATGGAGCTTCCATGGGACTTGACTAGGCTCTTTCTGCATAGGTGAGACAGTTGTGCAGCTTGACATGCTTAAGGGGTCCCGTGGCAGTGGGATCAGGATCTGTTCCTGGTGCATATGCCGGCTTTTTGCAGCCCCGTACCTATGGTGGAACACCTTACACAGCCTTGGTGCAGGGGGATGGGCTTGGACTGGTCTCAACTGAAGGTACCAGGCTCTGTTGACTCCCCATGTGAGGCCTTGCCTTGGAGGATGTGGCATTGGTGGATGGGTTGCCGGGGAAGGCTAGAGGGGGTGGGAGGCAGAAGGAGGGAGGAGGGGGATCTGTGGTTGGTATATAAAATTAATAATAAAAAATAAATGCATATGCATAATTTTGAGCATTTAGTATCTTTTGAAATCTCCTGAGGAGACAAAAGGAAAGCGTATTGCAGAAAAGAATGACTTAGTCGTTAACTCTTTACTTCCTGCATGGCTGTGTCCTAGAACCAGCTCAAGCAAGGAATACTGAGCTTTCAGCCCACTGTCATCTATAGTGTAGAAACTACATCCTGAGTTACTCTGTTCCTCCCCTAGTAGTACCCAGAATTTTGGTTACTCTTGCCTGAATTACTGCAATGATAGCCCAAGTGATCCCCTCAAGATCCACTTTCAAGAGTGAATAGCTCTGTACTAGTTCTGCTACTGATCTTCTGCTTGGTGTCTCCGTGATTCTGTTCCTTCAGGCTAAAATTTAACTTGAAAAACTAATGGCTTCAGTTTTTGAATTCGTGTATACAGAGTCTTCTCAAAACCAGAGAATCCAACCATGCTTACAGTATATGGTCCTGAAGAAGTTAGTGTTTCCAATGGAAACAACTGAAAGAACACTGATTCACACATTTTAAGAGCCATAGTGGGCTAAGCATGAATGACTCTGCCCTTTGGGAGATTTTCAATGACTGGAGGGAGTATATTTACTAAAATGGCCAATGGCAAATTTTAAGGACAGAACAGTTCAAATAAGACACTGGGGCAGCAGGAGACAGGGATAATCTGTGTGAGGTCACTACAGTATCTGTTTAAGCACCCTACCTCTAATTTTTCTGCAGTATGAATTCATTTCTCACACTTGGAGACAAAGATTTGGTGAAAAATTGATTAATGAACCACTGATTTCCTAACTGCTCCAGACATCTTGTTATAAAACAACTTGTAAGGGTTTCCTCGCAGAAATTTGTTTGCCTTTGGGATGACTATTGAAGAAATATCATTTATTTCCTGTTATTGAAGTGAGGAAAAATTGCTCCATCTTTCAGACCTGGTAAGTAACCACATATAATATACTTTGTGAACAACTACAGAGTGCTGGATATTGAGAATCAAAGAATGAAAATCTAGGCACAATCTATGCTTCCAGAAAATTTATGTTAGAAAATATTTTATAAAGAATATGTTACTTTTATACATTGCTGATTGTTTTGTAGATGATGTTGTGTACAGTTGAGTTTAAGATCTCATGTAGATGAAATCGCCTACTATGAAATCCACACTATGTAAATAAAATGATTAAAATATTGGAGAACGAAACAGTACTGGGATGATTTTGGTGATTAAGGAACAGAACACTTCACAGAGATATAGCATCTGTGTTGTTTTCCATGGATGAGCAGGGGTTAGCTGAGCCAGAACCTGTAAGAAGTCATTCACATTGAAAGACCATTATGTACAAACATTGAGGCATTGCTAACACATATTTTAAGAACTAAAAACAAATATAAATAACAATCAGAAGGCCCTCAAGAAGATGTGTGGCTATAGATAAGGGATATAATTCCATCATAAAAATACTATCCGCTCGTGAATATGGTGCACAGAATTGATCATTAAAATTTTCAGTGATCTTGTCTCCTCATCTCTCTTTTACTTTCCTTTTCCTCACCTATCTTTCTTCTATCCTCTCTCCATTCATTTTATGACTTGATGTAACTTTATTCAGTTTATTGTTTAATTTGGCAAAGTGTGCTTCCAAAGAAATATGAATAAATGAATTTCAAAAAATGGTTCTGTGGATGTTGTCTTTGTCAAAGAAAACACAATTTCCATATGTTTTATTATATTACTTTATAGTTTATTTTCTTCTGTTTTAAATGATGTATCATCTTTTTTTTATTTTTGAAGAAATTGCCATCAGTACTTTATTGAAGTTTTGATGTTTTCATCTATCTGAAGAGTCTCTTTGTCCTGAATAGCCTTTGGTGCCCATGGGCTTTTTGTTCTGTCTTTGATGGCAGAGGACAACTCAGATATTTAATGAGGAAATGGTCTTTCAGATTTTTAGACAAGTTTATTACTGGTAATAAAAAATCAACAGACTTTTATATGACTTTTCGTCCTGCTAATACTTGAAATGTTTGTCACTTCTGAGTTTTCTAGTGGAGTATTTGAGGTCTTTCACGTATAGGATGTCATCTACATATAATGTGATTTATTGCCCTCCTATTAGTATTCATTTTATTTCCTTCTGTTATACCTCTAGTTAAGACTTGAGCACTCTACCAGAAAAGAGTGGAGGAAGTGGCCACTCTCTCTTTCCAAATTTTAGAAGAAATATTGTTTTCCCCATTGAGTAAAATGTTAAATATATTTGTTATGAGCTTTTCACAATATTGAGAAATGTTACTTCTGTTCCCACTTTCATCAGCATTTTGGTGATCAAGGGATGTTGAGCAGAGGTCTTTGATGCATCTGTTGAGATCATCCTGTGATTTCTTTATAGACTATTTAAACTTATAGACTTTAGACACTATTTTACACTTTTCACTTGTATATGTTGTCCCATTCTTTAATCCCTGAATTGAAAACAACTCAGTCATGTTATATACTATATTTAATGTGTTCTCCAGTTAGGTTTGCAGGAATCTCATTGAGAATGTGTGCATCTGCTCACAACATAAATATTTTCCTACAATTCCTTTTTTATTGTGTCTTTATCCAATTTTGGTATCAGGCTTTTATTGGCTTTATAGATTGAATTTGATAGTGTGCCATGTCTTCCTATCATAACGAACAGTTGACTTTTAGCTCTGTCTTCAAGATTTGTTAGATATCAGCAATGAATTTTCCTGTACTAGACTTTTATGTTGGAAAGGGACTAAATTACTGTTTAAGTTGAGTATCATCTTACAAATCTGCTTAAATTATTCACGTCTTATTGATACTTTGCTAGGTACTATATATCTAAGAATTCATTAGTTTCTCTTAAAATTTTTGAGTTTTTAAGAATATCAGAAAGAACCATTTCCTAATGATCCCCTGGATTTTATTACTCTCCTTTGTAGTATACCCACTTTTATATCTTATTTTCTTGATGTTATATTTTTTTCTCCTCATTTTTGTTAGTTTGTACAGAGGTTTGTCCTATTACTATTTTTTTTAATGAACCAATGATTGATTCTACTATATTGTTCTTATAGTTTTTATTATATTACTTTGTGTTTGTAGATTTATTATTTTATTGTTGTGTATTGTTTTTCCTTTAAGTTGGTTATTAGGTCAGTAGCTTATTTATTTTATATTTCTCTGATTATTTTAGTTGAAACCTTCAGAGCTGTGAACTTTCCCCTTAGAACTGCCATTTTGTTTTCCAAATGTTCTGGTAGGTTATGCTTACATTTTAATTTTATTCTAGGATTTATCCAATCTCTTCTATAACTCACAGTTCACTTGGTAGTATATTTATTGTTCTCTATCCATTTATTTACTTAGTTTCTTTTCATAATTATTTCTATTTTAATTTACTAAGATCTAAGATACGTGAAGCTATTTCTGCTCTTTTATATCTGTGAAGACTTTCTTTTGGCCTATGATATCATGTATTTTAGAAAAGTTTTCATGAATGTCACAGCAGAAAAATGCTTTTGTATGTGCTAGATGAGAAGTGGTATCGATATTTATTAAGTCTATTTCATCTATGGTGTACTTTAACTATGAAGCTTCCTTGTTAAATTTCAGTTCATATGATCTATCTAAATAGAAGAATGGAGCAAGTGGAATACTACAGTCATTCACTATTATTTTATCGCAACTTCTTTTATGATTATTTGTGTTTATTTTATTATATTATATCACATGATATATTTAAACATACCACAAATGTCATAAAACCTAACATTAAATACATATATATTTACAGTAATTCTATCTCTTGATGACTTATTCTCTTTTAATATATAGAGGCTTTATCTCTTTGATTAACTTAGATGTGAATTGGTTCATTAGTTATAAAAATAGCTTTGTATCCTTATTTTTAGTCTGTGCTTGCTCAATACACTAACTTCCATCTTTTGTTTCTCAGTAACTGGTTATCGTTGGCTATGGTTTTTTGTTTGTTTGTTTTGATGAAAGAACATATAGCCATATAATATCTTATAATCCCACTTGTGTCTTTTTAATATATGTATATGTATATATGTGTGTGTATGTGTGTGTGTTGGATCCATTTAGATTGATAACTATAATAGGATTACTTATTTCTCTACATTTGTTGTTTACTTGGTTGGTAAATTTTTTGCTTCTCCCTTTCTTTCCTCCTTTGCTAGTATTTGAAATATACTTGTTTTCTGTTATGAACATGAATGATTCCTTCCCAGTTTTCTTTTCTTTATTTAGCTATTTTATGAAACTTACTAATTTTTGTGTTCTTGTGGCTGAGACAAACTTACTTATCTCCTCTGTGTGTACTGCTCCTATAAATAAATTCTTTGGTGCTGGCTTAGTGGTCACGAACTTAGTGTGTTCTTTTCTGGAAATATACATTTTTCCCATCAATTCTTAATTTACTTTGAAATTTTATTTACTTTATATGTATATGTGTGTGCACTACATGTGTACAATGCCTATAGAGGCAGAAGATGTAAGTGGGCCTTCTGGGACTCAAATCTCAGATGATTGTGAGGGCTTGGAATCAATCCCTGGTCCTCTGGTAGAGCAATTAGTATTCTTACCCACTGAGCCACTTCTCTACACCACTCTGTCATCTTTTAAAGAAAACTTTGATAGATATAGCTATCTTGGTGGGCAACAACTTACTTTTAATGCTAATCCTGTGTCATTTCATGCCTTTGTATCTGACATATAATATTATTTTGATGTGCTTTTATTCTAAGCATATAAGGATTTTATCATTACAGTTTCTAATATTGTTTCTTTGTTTTGTATTTTGAGATGATAATTATAATACTTTGTGGACTTCTCTGTTTATATAGGATTGAGGGTTCTAAATGTCCACTTATTATTTCCTTTGCACTTGGGAAATTTCCTGCTATATTCTCAAAGAATTTATTCTCCATGCTTTTATTTTTCATCTCACTTCTACCTCATTGATTTTTTTTTTGCTTTGATAACACCCTATAGGTCATGGATGTTTTGGTCAGCCTCATCTATTCATTTTCTTCCTGGATGTTTAAATGTAACATTTCCTTGATTTTGTACTCCATCCTTTATTCTGAGTCTCTTGCTCATAGTTTCCATTGTTTGTTGGTTTTGTTTTATTTTCCTTTGATTTTAATTTAGAGAGTTTTTCATTCCAATATTTTTTTTCAAAATGTCAATTTCTTTTCTGACTTGTTCATTTATTGCTCAATTTTCTCATCTATTGTGGTGACCTTCTCCTCTTATATGGTTGATTTTTCTCTCCATGTTCTTGATTGATTTCCTTATTTTATGTGCTTGTCTGTATCTTCTTTCAGTCATTTATCAATTTGATTAAAAATATTTTCATTCGTTTGGCCATTTGTCCCTGTATTCCATCCATCCCTGGTCCCAACAACTCTTGATCACATAAACCCTCCTCCTTCTCACCGATTGGACTCCCGGATCTCCACCCGGGGCCTGACCGTGGATATCTGCATCTAGTTCCCTCAGTCACTGGATGGGGTTTCTAGCATGACAATTAGGGTGTTTGGCCATCCTATCACCAGGGTAGGCTATTTCTCAACTATTGCCAGCAGTCTATTGTGGGGGCATCTTTGTGGATTTCTGTGGGCCTCTCCAGGACTTTGCTTCTTCCTATTCTCATGTGGTCTTCATTTACCATGAACATTCCTTGTGTTCCCTCTCTGTTCTTGATCCAGTTGGGATCTCCCACTCCCCCAAGTTCTCTTTCCCTCGCCCCTCACCCCTCATTACCCCCACTCACGTCCAGACTGTTCATGTAGATCTCATCCATTTCTCAGCATTGGGCAATCCCCGTGTCTTTCTTGGCGTCCTGTTTTCCGGGTAGCCTCCCTGGTGTTGTGAGTAGCCTTCCAGTCATCCTTGTTCCACAACTAGTATTCTCCTATGAGAATATTTCTCTCAGTGTCTGTGCTACTGATGTTATATGTGAGTTGTTTCTCTGAATTTGTCAAATACAAATTTGTTATATGTGTTACATATAACAAAGTTGTTATATGTGAGTTGATGTTAAACTCTTGGTCAACATATAATAGGATTACACCACAGGATTGGCGGGACTTGGCACAAGACGTTCTAGAGCCAAGTCAGAGGATCCAGTGGCACGTTTTTTATCAAGATGAAGCTAAAAACATAGAAAAACAATGGAGGGATAAAGGAATACAGGTCTGCCAGGATCAGCTTATTGGAGAAGGCCAATATGCTTCAGTACACACACAAGGTCTATATGATATCCAAACCTTAATTCTATGTCGAACGGCAGCCTTGAATGCATGGGACAGAGTTGAGGAACCAGGAAAAAAAGCTGAGTCATTTACAAAAGTTACACAAGGCCCAAAAGAATCTTTCACAGATTTTTTACAAAGACTGGCTTCAGCAGTAAAGAGAACGGTCCCCGATTCAGATGCTAGTCGGATAATAATTGAATCTTTGGCCTTTGAGAACGCGAATGCAGCATGCAAAAGTATAATCAGGCCGTTAAAGGCAAGATCTGTACCCTTGGAAGACTGATTCAGAGACACAGTTAATGTGGAGACTCATGACCATGATGATATGTGGGTAGGAGAAGCAATTTCAAAAGGTTTGAGGAATGTTAGATGTTTTGGATGTGGAAAACAAGGACATTTGAAAAGGGACTGTAAACAGGTCATCCCTAGGAACAGTGTTTCTTCAAGGAACAATGGTAACAGAATGCCCCTTCCTTCTGGAGTATGCAGAAGATGTGGTAAGGGAAAACATTGGACCAATGAATGTAGATCAACAAGGGACAGACAAGGTAATCCTTTGCCTCGGGCTTCGGGAAACTCCCAGAGGGGCCACTTGGAGGCCCCCACAGCAAATCCAGTTCAAACCTTTCCTGCAGTCGTAGAGGAAATCCCTGCTCTGAGTGATTAAATGACCAAATGCCTATCGAAATAAATTATGCTGGTCAGGATGATGAAACAGAGAGAATAGAAAATTCAGGAAAAAGCATAAAGAAAATTTTTTGGCAAACTTCTATTAATGAACAAAGACCAAAATTAACGATAAAAATTAATGGTGTTTTGTTGTCTGGTCTGGTAGACACAGGTGCGGACGTTACCATAATTGCACCAGAATTTTGGCATCCAACTTGGCCTCTTCAGGAGGTAAATGTTCAACTGTTAGGAATTGGGACATTATCTCAAGTAAAACAGAGTGCAAGATGGCTCGAATGTATAGGTCCAGAAGGACAAAGAGGTAAATTAAAGCCATATGTGGCTAACATAGCTATGAACCTGTGGGGTCGAGACCTGTTGCAACAATGGAATACTCAGATTAACATCCCTCCAGTCTCAGAAACAAATAATAAACTAGCACATGTTTCTGAAAGAAATATTAGAAGGCATTATTCTGAGTGGTCACCAGCCATCCATATTATACAAGAAGAGGGCACAACAACTGATGATCTCCCGAAGACACCAACAGCTCTACCTTTAAAATGGTTAACAGACAAGCCTGTATGGGTTCAGCAATGGCCTTTAACAACAGAGAAACTCCAGGCTTTAGAAGAGCTGGTAGAAGAACAGTTAAATGCTCAGCATATTGAAGAATCAACCAGCCCTTGGAATTCTCCTGTATTTGTTATTAAAAAGAAATCTGGTAAATGGAGAATGGTAACAGATCTTAGAGCAATTAACAAAGTAATTCAGCCAATGGGCTCTCTACAATCTGGAATTCCTTTGCCTACTTTGTTACCAAAAGGATGGCCTCTCATAGCTATTGATTTAAAAGACTGTTTCTTTTCAATACCCTTACAAGAAAAAGACAGAGAAAGATTTGCTTTCACAGTGCCTACTTATAATAATTCTCAACCAGTTAAAAGATTTCAATGGAGGGTCCTACCACAGGGAATGTTGAATAGTCCAACTTTGTGCCAATATTTTGTACAACAGCCATTAGAAGTGATTCGTAAAAAGTTTCCTAAATCTATAATTTATCATTATATGGATGATATTTTACTAGCTGACTCAAATGCAGATACTTTAGAAAGAATGTTTGAAGAAGTAAAGAAAATTTTGCCTTGCTGGGGATTACAAATTGCTCCTGAAAAGATACAAAGAGGAGATTCTATTAATTATTTAGGATATAAAATAGAGCTACAAAAAATTAGACCTCAAAAGGTACAAATTAGGAGAGATAGACTACAGACTCTTAATGACTTTCAAAGATTATTTGGAGACATTTCTCATCTAAGAACTATTGTTGGAGTAAAAAATGATGAACTGAATAATTTGTTCAAAACCTTAGAAGGTGACAAGGACTTAAATAGTCCAAGAGAATTATCACCTGAAGCTGAGAAAGAATTGGCTTTGGTAGAAAAGAAAGTACATGAAGGACACGTGGATCGTATTGATCCGAAGCTGGATTGCATTTTGGTTATTTTACCTTCTAGGCATTCTCCTACAGGAATATTAATGCAGAGGGAAGATATTATATTGGAATGGATATTTTTACCAAATAAACCAAATAAAAAATTAAAAACTTATGTGGAAAAGATCTCTGACTTGATTTGGAAAGGAAAATTGAGACTTCGTCAATTAGCAGGAATAGACCCAGCAGAAATTGTCGTACCTTTAACTAAGGAGGACATTGGAAAATTATGGACAGAAAGTGAACCTTGGCAAAGAGCTTGCAGTAATTTTTTGGGAGAAATTAACAGCAAATATCCCAAAAGCGATAGAATTGATCTTATAAAGAGAGCTGATTGGATCTTGCCTCGAATTGTACGCGAAAAACCCATATCTGGAGTTCGTACATTTTATACAGATGCCAACAAACAAGGAAAGGCAGGTTACAAATCAGAAAATTTGAGTAAAGTGGTTCAAAGTCCTTATAATTCAGTTCAAAAATCAGAATTGTATGCTATTCTGTTGGTATTAATGGATTTTTCAGAACCTCTCAACATAGTAACTGACTCTCAGTATGCTGAAAGAGTGGTATTACATATTGAGACTGCAGAATTTATCCCTGATGCTTCAGAATTAACTTCACTATTTATTCAACTACAAGATACCATCAGGAAAAGGAGTCATCCTTTATATATAACTCACATTCGATCTCATACTAGTCTGCCAGGCCCTCTAGCACAAGGTAATGATGAGATTGATAAATTATTGATAGGAAATGTGCTGGAGGCCTCAGAATTTCATAAAAAACATCATGTCAATAGTAAAGGTTTAAAAAAGGATTTTTCCATAACCTGGCAACAAGCCAAAGAAATAGTAAAGAAATGTCCTACTTGTTCCTTTTACAATCAGACGCCATTACCAGCAGGATGTAACCCAAAGGGTACTCAGAGGAATGAAATCTGGCAAATGGATGTGTTTCACTTTGCAGAATTTGGAAAATTGAAATATGTACACCATACAATCGATACTTATTCAGGATTTCAATGGGCAACTGCTTTGAGTTCTGAAAAAGCTGATTCTGTAATCACTCATTTGCTAGAAGTTATGGCCATCATGGGTATACTTGCACAAATCAAAACTGACAATGCTCCATCATATGTCTCTGTTAAAATGAAGCAGTTTTTTGCTTATTACGATATAAAGCATATTACAGGTATACCACATAATCCTACAGGTCAAGCAGTTATAGAAAGATCAAACAGAACTCTAAAGGATATGCTAAACAAACAGAAAGGGGTAACAAAAACCCCCAGAAATAGACTGCATAATGCTCTATTAACTTTGAATTTTCTCAATGCCAATGAGAAAGGAACAACAGCTGCAGAGAGACATTGGATAATAGAAAAAACTACAGAATTAAATCAGCCTATATACTTTAAGGATGTGCTGACCTC
>CABHPP010123595.1:1150-40028 GCA_902168425.1 Peromyscus attwateri
TCTCTGGGAGAGTTACAGGTGTGTTTCACTTGAAATGATTATAGGGTTGCAAATGAGAAGTCATGGGTTCTAAATTCTAACTTATTCCCTGTGTGAGGTTTTCTCTGGGCCTCTCAGTCTTTAGGGAATTAAGCTGAATGTGCCTGGTGGAGGTGAGGAGTGCTGTTTTCAACTCCTCCCTACCCGAGAGTGGAAGAATCTGACTCTATAGATGATACCTGTTTCTCCTCTCATTCTGGGGAATGTTTTATTGAGGAAGACTGTTTGCAAATGTTTGGCCAGAACGGAGGAGACAGTCTACCTGAAGTTTCCTCTCAGCTCTACAAGTTACTAAGTGTGTAAACCTTTAACTCCCATCACACCGCACACACAGCGTTCACTTCTCTCTAGCCTTCCACCCCTGGTGAGTGTGACTTTTGGGAAAGATGTGAAAACAAACTAGTATGTATTGAGCACCTGAAGACAAATGCCTCTCAGGGTCAGCTTTGAGAAGGTGACTGCATTCTTGGCTAGGTCCTGTTAACGTGGGTGACTTTGACAGCTGAGACTAAATGGAGGCCATTTCACTCTGAAGAGGAGAGAGAGTTGCAAAATTGCCAATCTAGTGTGTCAAATCTTCCTTAACTGGCTTTCCAAACTCATATCCTTAGGCAAGTAGGAGGCTGGCAGGCTTCACCCCAGCCCCTGCCCGAGGATGGTGCCAATATGCCTCTCTCTAGTCAGGAAGGCAGGGCTGTCTCCCCATTGGTTGGTGCCCCAGCCAGCCACAGATTTGGCTTTGACCTCCTGGCAAGTCCCAGGGCATGCTCCTCTCTCCGGAACTGCTACTGCAGGATGAGTATCCAGTATCCCCCTGTCCCCCACCTGCCAGGCCGGGTGGACCCCCTGGCTGGTCTTCACAGTAGGTAGTGAGCAGACAGCCCACCTGCTGGATGTCAGCATCTGCGGGTGAGGCCCTGGGAAGAATGCGCCGCTCCCAGCCTCAGCTCAGGTAATTAATCCTCACAACTGACAGGTGGCAACAGGCGGCCCTTTGGCTGGGGCTGTCAGGAGAAGTGCTGGGAGGAAGGATTTTTTTTTTCCCCTTTAACTATCAAGAGCACAATTCGTACATGTCTGGCAGCTAGACGGCTGTGGCAGGAAGAGAGGTGGGGAGAAGTGAATACCTGCCAGGTGGCTGTGGGGCCAATGTGGGGATCTGCTCCAGTAAGTTATGGTGGCCTGAGGTCTGCCTGTGAGCTCACTTGCAAAGCCCTTCTTCGCTGTAGATGGAGTTGTAAGGTAAAACAACCCTGTATTAACCAAGAAGTTGGGGCCCAAAGTGATCTTGCCCACAAGGTGAGGGAAGTCATTAGGAAGATAGGGAACTCTGCTCTCGACATCCTGTTCCTAATTCCAGAAAGGGAGAGAGAAAAGTATGGCTCGAATCACCACAGAGGATAAGTAGTGGCTTCTTGATTTATATTTTGGTTTTTAACCAAACTTCTGAATATTCCCTCTGCCACACTCCCCAAATCCCATACTCACTGCCCCCTTTTCTTTTGGAGGTGCTTTGGTAAACTGCCCACCATAGAACACTCACTGCCTGGAATTTTGTTTAGAATAGGCAAAATTAACTTTGAAATGAGTTTTTTTAAAAATTAAAAACACTATTTCTGGATGTGACTGTTTTAGTGTTTCTCCACTGAGTTTTTAGAGAGCACAATTCATACTTGAATCTACATCGGCTCATAAAACTCTGTGACTGTTATACAATATATTTTTTCTCAGATCAAGTCTGCTTGGCTCTCTGAGTACAGCTCAGATGTTAGTATGAGTATGTCAGTAAACTGATGTTGGGATTGATTTTCCCAAACCCCTGAGGAAAACTGAGAGCTGGCCATGGATGTCTGCCTTTCCTGTATCTGATTCTGCTGCAGATTAATCTCTACTTTACGCACCACTTCTTTGTGTCCTGTCTCAACACTGCATGGGCTGTATGACTTCCTCTTCTATCAGCTCCAACTATGACTTCATCACACACATCCTTACCGTTGTGAAGGTCGAGTAAATGTGGTCATTTTCAAGAATACAGTTTAGAAAGGGGAAAAAATGGCCACTGGATGCCTTGAGATGGCACTAAAACACTCGAAGACTGACTTTGAACTTGCTGTAATATTAGCGGCTCATTTGGGGTGCGTGGATGTGGCTGCTTTTGACACTGACGTTTTTTTGTCAGGTTCCTTGGGGCTATCCAGGCACTACAGGACACATCTGACCTCTTGCATTCTTTTGAGCTCTCTTTAAAGGGGAATCATAAATCAGAAGTCCATCTTATATTTTCTCGTAGTGAAGGGGAGTTATCTTTTTGACTATTTGTAAATTCTGATGATTTTCTTTTTTAATTTTAAATAAACTTGAATCTATTAATAATACATGGAATAAAATAAGACTAATATATTTATGGATGTATTTCAGTATGTGGTAGATTTCTGCTCCTCTTCAGACCCAGCTTTGTTCTCTGGGTAGGTGATTTGCTGCAAATGTTAATAAAGGAAGAATTCACTTGTGCCATAGATTGCTTCTCTATGGGTTATGGTGTGCGTGGTATTACATTCAAAGAAAATGGTAGACTATTTCCTTGTAGTAAATAGCATGGCAGATGTAGTTTGGTCTGGCATTAAGGCATCAGGATGGCTTTGACATTGCCTGAGTAGCTGCTGCCCTTGAGAAGGCTTACGTACTTATTGATTAATCCTTGCACGGAAGTTCATTCCACTCATATTGAATTTAACACACTGTATTTTTTTTTTCTGGAAAAGAATGAAAGAGTTAACTTGGGTTTGCTTTGTGTTGTTTTGATATAGTGGGGAGGGAAGGTCTTAGCTGTGCCTTCAGGAAAGGGAGCTGCTGCAAACATAGGCAGGTGTGTACTGATATTAGCTAGCATTTCTATGCACTGTGATACCAAATTACCAGTCTAGCAGCCAAGAGTATGTAATATAGTATGTCACTGAGGCAGGTGGTGGCAGTGGGGTCCTCACCACTGGAATGCTCTCCTGGCCCTCCTTTCTATTTGCAACATATTATTAGCAAAGGAGCCAAATCTGCCATTGTTTCACCAAATCCCTTGGAATAATTTTATTTGAACATATGATATTTGGCTTCAAGCAGCTCTCCTCTCAATATGCCAAAGCTGTCCCCCTCATTCCCAAAACAAAACAAAACTTCAGTAAAGCTTCCTTTCCCATTCGTTCAGGGATATTGTGTAGCATGGGAGAGCTGAGCTCAGTCACTGCTATCCAGCACTGCCTTTCCAGGCCACTGAAGAAAGAATTTGTTCATGTTGATGTTTAAACTCTAATGATTGTCTATGGGGAACTTGGTTGAGACCTTACATGAAATTAGGCTCCCCGTTCTTGATCAAGAGCTGGTGCTTCCTTAGCATAAACAGGAATTAGAATTAAATATGCCTACATATGTATCTAGATGCATGTTGGTTTCTACTCTTTTATATGTTTCCAAAGAGAGACTGTGCCAACGGTTTATCTCATTTTAAAAAGTCACTTGAGCAGTGTGAACCTGAGAACAGTGTTTCTAGGAGAT
The DNA here is from genome assembly GCA_902168425.1 of Peromyscus attwateri. Taxonomy (NCBI): domain Eukaryota; kingdom Metazoa; phylum Chordata; class Mammalia; order Rodentia; family Cricetidae; genus Peromyscus; species Peromyscus attwateri. The sequence goes on from CABHPP010123595.1 coordinate 4,736, forward strand.
TTATCACCTATTATAACATATTCAAAGTAAAATAACCCCTGGCAGGCCTGTCCAAACCACAGCCTACACGCAGGCTAACAAAAATCATACACAGCCTTAAAATGCTATGTTATTATTATAAGAAACTTTTGTAATCACTTGCACAGGTCTCAAGCATGGGCTTTGTACACGAGAATCTATTGTCCCAATGTCAAAAAGTTGTTGTGTAGGATAGCTCAGTGGATAAAGACACCACCATCTCAAGCTTGGTGACCTAAGTTTAATCCCTTAAATCCATGCCAAGGAGTAAGGAGAAACTGATCCCCTAAGGTTGTCCTCTGACTTGTGTATGCATACTGTAGCACATCTGAGTCAAGTCCATATATATATATGAAACAATATATATATGCACACACACAATAATAATGATGATGATTATGATGATGGTGATGATGATGAAGAAAGAAAAAGAAGAAAAGAAGGAGAAGGAGAGGAAGAGGAAGAAGAAGAGGAAGAAGAAGATGGACATGCCAACAAGATCATCTCAATGAGTACCCTCCTTTTTCCATCTGGATGATTAACCCAAGGACTCGGGGCATCATGTGAGTTGTCTGCAGCTACTCAGGGAATCATATGTTCGTGATTTCTTTGGAGGAGTCAATTACTTTTATCTTCGGAACCAAATGATTTCAAATGTGCTTTCTTCATCCCCCTCCACCCCCCATTTTCTCTATCACAGCACTTGGTTGTATAATTTCACATTAAGACTCTTGCTGGGCGGTGGTGGTGCACACCTTTGGTCTTAGCACTAAGGAGGCAGAGGCAGGTGGATCTCTGAGTTTGAGGCCAGCCTGGTCTACAAAGTGAGTTCCGGGACAGCTAGAACTGTTACAGAGAAACCCTGTCTCAAAAAACAAAAAAACAAAACAACAACAAAACTCTCATAGAGAGCCACACCTGCACTCTCTGCCTTACCTAAGATGCAGCAAGATCAGTAGACGGCGGCTGAGGCTCACCCCAAGACCTTGGGAAGCAGGTTATTCAGCAAGCAGTAGACATTTTATGTTACAGTTACTTTTGACCCCAGTCTGAAAATATGCTTACATTTAAGGAATAAAAGTGCAGAATGAAAAATGGATGTCTGACAACCAAAGTCAATGACAGTGTCCTTGCAGCCCTGCTGAAAGTTGATGTTTTAGAAAAATGGCCTCTGCGCAGACTACTAGTTTCTGTAGTCTTGTGCTTTTGTAACTGAGTGTTTATTCAAACTCACCATTATCAAACAGAGCAGTTCGACACTGGGCCTCTTCTCTAAAGCTGGTCATGCTCAAGGTCTCATTGGTCTTCATGTCAAAGTCTGCCTGCCAATCTCCTCTCTGGGGCTTCGGATTCTTATCTGGAAATCTAGTAGCTAAACCAAATGATCCTATAACTCAAAACTCCTCGAGTTGACTTTCTAAGAAAACCTTAGCAAAGTGATCTGAAGCTCCAAATGCCTTGAGGTAGGGTGGCTGAAGGGTAGAAAGAGAATCCAGGGCTGCCCTTGAAGATACCAGGCAGGTTTTTCTACGGAAACTCTGTAACTAGAATATGCTATGTTATGAAAGCTGCCCCTTACAAAAGTGGGGGCATCTGAGTTCACTCTGTGGCTGCCCAGATTAGCTTCAGAATGCCTTCATGTCCTCCATGTTGAATGGTCCTTCATTTCCCCTCAGTCCCTCTGCTCTCTCTTCAGACCTTATATTCGAGTTGTAGAACTAATTTAATACGCATGTTTCCTTTAAGCCGATACATTGATGGAAAAGAGTATTGCTGGAAGACTGAGCCTGGTGCAAAGAACGTGCTTAATACATATTTGTTGACTTCATGAATAAGCTTTATCCCTTTATGGCTATTTTATATGCGAAAATTAAAGGGAAATGAAGGTTTGGATAATATTTCCTCTGGGTCCTGGCATATTCTGTGGCTTCTGAAATCACAGATGTTACAGTTTTACAGGTTACTGATGCTTATCCTACCTTTACAGAAGGAAAACATAAATTAGGGGGCTAGGGACTTAGCTCAGTGAAAACAAGAGAGTTTTATCCTCAGCACAAAAGAACTTATAGTATGTTAGTCATTCTAATTGTTACTGTGACCAAATATCTGATGGAAACGGTTTAAAGAAGGGAAGATTAGTTCATGGAACCTCTCTCTCTATGGGGGGCAGGAAATAGCAGATCAATAACAGGAAATGGCCAGGGTAAGATACAGCCCCCAAGGTTACATCCCCAGTGACCTAGTTCTTCCAACATATCCTACCTTCCACAGTGGCCCATGTCCCAGTGGTCTACTCATATTTCAAATCCATCAGTGCATGAAGCCTTCTTTAGGCCAGAGCCTCTTTGTTCTAAGGATGCTTAGCAATGTCCTTATGAGCAGCTGAGGTGTGATTTACTAATCTAAGTTATTTCTATTTGTCTGTCTATCTATCTATCTATCTATCTATCTATCTATCTATCTATCTATCTATCTTTGGTTTTTCAAGACAGGGTTTCTCTGTGTAGCCCTGGCTATCCTGGAACTAGCTCTATAGACCAGGCTGGCCTCAAACTCACAAGAGATCCATGTGCCTCTGCTTCCTTGAGTGTTGGGATTAAAGGTGTGTGCCACCACCACCCAGCTCTAGGTATTTCTTAATCTAATTAACAATTAAAATTAAGCATCATAATTCAGAAGTATTCTTGTTTGCTTGTTTTTGGACAGAGTCCTTGTGTGTCCCTGCCTGGCTTAGCCTTGCTATCCACCTGTTTCTACCTGCTAAGAGTCAGGGATATAGTTGTGTATTACTTAGCTAGGCAGGAATTACTCAAAGGTAAAAAAACAGAAAAAGCAAGTGAGTTAGGATGCCCAAGTTGTTACCATCATTTTAGTGTTTTATGTTGCTTCACAATTTTCCTTACATAAAATATTACAGATAAGTGAAAAATTCCCCCTCTTTCATATCATCTCATCCTCCTCCCTCCTTTTGATTGTGAACTGAATGAACTAGGTTTTTATGTAGGACCATAGATGGAGTTGCTTGAATAAGTGGTGGATGCGGGGGATAGGATTGGGTTTCCAGGTATATTTTAATCAGCTTTGCTGACGTGCTTGCTGATGGGTTGGCTGTGTGTGTGTGTGTGTGTGTGTGTGTGTGTGTGTGTGTGTGTGAGAGAGAGAGAGAGAGAGAGAGAGAGAGAGACAGAGAGAGAGACAGAGAGAGAGACAGAGAGAGTCAGACAGAGACCGAGACAGAGGCAGAGAGACAGACAGAGACAGAAAGAGACACAGAGACAGAGACACAGAGAGAAATCAGTGAGAGTAGAAAAGTTTCCCAGCAGGAGTAATCTTAAAGAATAATTAATAAGTTGGCTCCCAGCTTAAGCTATTCAGGCAGGAAGTATCAAGAACCAAAATTAGGGCAGGGAAAGTAAGGAAAAGGTGGACAGGTGGGAGAAAATGTCTGGACTTGACAAAGTCCAGCCTTCTTGTTTTCATCAGAAAAGATACGCATAGATCATCAGGAAATGTTATTACTTAGAACAAAAGATGCTTACAAAAACAATGCCAGTTACTTATTTCTCCCTTTTCTAAAATCAAGCTGAATGCATGAGCCGGCTTTAACATAGGGTCTCAGATGTTCCGTAGTCCATGGAGACCTCGCTCAGTTAGTGGGGTCAGCAACACATAGGGGGAAAAAAAAGGGCGGGGGTGGGATGGAAATCTTTTTTAAGAAACGAATTCTAGTTGAAGAAAATAAAATAACATAAGGTAACAGTGGAGTTAACAAAGCCGTTTTGTTGTGAAGGAGAAAAGGATCCAGTTCCAAAGCCAGGAAACAGACTCTTGTCTGACAAACAATTATGGGCAACAATTACTGGATTAGAAGTCAAAAGACCAGAGTTAAGTCTGGCCTCTTGAGTTTATCCCCCGCGTCTCTGTGCAGTCGTGCAATGTTTCACAAACAGAAAAACAAAAGTGACAGACATTGGCTCTGACTGGATCCTGGTATATTGTTGGATAACAGTAAAAGCAGATTCTGGGTCTGTAGAGTAAAACAAAAGTTAACTAAAGAGAACCAATTTAAAGAGTCAAAGAAAACACCTTAGGAATTCTAAACAAGTCTTTAGAAGGTGGCTTCACTACAAGTCAATAAAATGTAGGCACCATAAAGTTGGAGAAAAAAATAATAAAGTGAGACCAACAGGCTAAGATGAGAGGTGGCTGCAAAAATGGATATAAAGAGCATAAGGAATGGCATTTGAAATGCAGAAATTATGTCAATATCTGAAATATGATCCCACAGAACTTACTGTGGGAAACCTTACACACAGTAGAGAACACAGCAGAGAGGCTTTCTCAAAATACAAACAAAAGGAAAAGATGCCCTCATATCTTGAGGTAGAAAATGAGGTTCAGATTTTAAAAAAAAAATGGAACAGTAGATGTTAATAAGACGTGATGAATAAAAACAGAAAACTCATCTTCATGTTTTTGTAAGTTAAAACGTGCATGATACATTAAATCAATGATTAATTTTTTTATGATTCCAGTTTATTTGAATGTGGGTGTACAGAAAAAAAACATCTCAAAGGTTAATGGCAGTTCTCTCTGAACTAGAGAATTATGCTTCAATAGAAGTAAGACTATATTTGCAGTTGATGTGCTTGTCTGTGTGGAAAATTCTAAGCTGCTAGAACTAGTAAGTAAAGTTAGTAAGGTCCCACAGTATTTGATCAACATAGAAAAATCAGTTATTTAAGAAAAGCATACATTTCATGTATTCACAATAAGTTCTGTACATAATCATTTATCCACAGCGGAGAAAACTGGCAATAGTGAAATGGTAAGTGGCAGAACCCTACTCCTAGATAAAACAGGATGCTGCCATATGTGACGCCATGCACTTTTCCGAAGTCCAGTCCCAGGACATTATGTAGTGTATCTGCCCATTTATATGAAGTTCCACAAAAGTGAAACTAAAGTGAGCACAAAGCAAGCAGATGATTGCTTGGGGCCAGGAGTTGGAGAGGGGTTAATAACAGAGGCAGAGACTCCTCGGGAAGAGATTGAAACCATTCTCTATCTGGAATGTGCCTGTGGTTACGCAACTCTACCTTTTTCCAAAGTCACCAACTTAAAACACTTCAAAACTGCTGTAGTTTACAGAAAATCATACAACACTGATTGAAACAAAAGAGACCCACATGCAAAAAAAAAAATTTAAAGCATAATCTAGGCTCTAGAGTTCCAAAACCTCAAGCCAGAGTTGAGGAACAAATTAGAGATGAATTTTGAAAGTCTCAGAAACAAAGAATCACATTGAAATCACTGTATGTGTTCAAACTGCAGTCTCGGCTGGTGTGAATCACCAGGGATTATAAAAATATTGACGTAAATCCACTTCCCATTTTTGCTATCTTGTATAAACCTGGATAGCTAGAAAAGATGACAAGGCTACTCAGTAAGGGATAAAAGATGTGGCCAAGTCTGAGAAGTTATTAACAGGTGATAGGCCAGAGAGACTGCAGTGAAAACTGGAAAACCATATGAAAATCATAGTGTCATCATCGAAATAATTTGCCAACAGTGAAGGAAGCAGAGCGATGGAGACTTGACTTGGCAAAGAAGGATCCTCCCTGCCTCTTCATTCCTCTAGCCTCTGTGTTGCAGACCTGGCTGTTAATCCAGAAGTAACAACATAATGCAGCGTGGCCCTGGTCAGATATTTTGATTTAGTCAAGTAGGAAACATTGCCAGCACTGGAGAATAGGGAAAGGTACCATCCCAGATGCAGGACTCTCTGGGAATCTCCAAAGTGCCCTGGCATGATGGAGAGAATTAAGGAAAACCCAGAGTGTACAAGATGGGGAACAGCACACTTGAATTGTGGGGATAGATGGATGACGTCTTTAAAGAGATTGCGTTGAAAAGTTTGTATCAGGGGCTGGACAGCTAGCTTGGTGGGATGGTGGTTAAGGGGACATGTTGCTCTTGCAGAGGACCTGGATTTTGGTTCCCAGAACTGGCATGGCAGCTCACAACCACCTGTAACTCATTTCAGGGGACTCCAACCAAGGGCCTTTCAGATGTCTTCAGGCACCAGGTGTGAACATGGTACAGGCAAAACACACTCATACCCATGGAAATAAATAAATAAATGAGGAGACAAGTTCGTATTGGTAGAACGCAGGCTGAGAAAAATGCAGTGGAGAAGAGATAGGCTTTGGAAGGGTGAGAGGTAGGTAAGCCAGAACTCAAAGGTCCATATAGAGTCTTTCAAGCTGTGGTAGAAAGCAGCTGCATTCCTCAGAGCCAACTGTGCTGACAGAAAGCCGAGGGAGCCCCTTTCTCCTAGCCCCGGGTTTCTTCAAAAGTGGAATTTGCTGTCTTTGTATAAGTAAAACAATCAGTGAAAACTAAAGACTGATTCTGCATGTTTAACAGGGCCCTTTGGAGCTTTATGTTAATGCCACTGAAGATTGTATACATTTGAAGTTCATTCAGAAAAGCCCTGGTCCTGGAAATTAGGGACATGTAAAAGTACAAATTTGTCCCTTCACTAGAGACTAGAAGGACGAGGATCTGCTGTTGAAGGACGAGGATCTGATGTTAAAGGCGAGGACGTGGAGCTATGCAATGTCTGTGTATCCTCAGGCAAGCCCTTACCGAGCCTTCATTTTCTTATCTATAAAATAGATGATGATAATAATAGAGGTCCATTATCTGTTATCTGCAATTCTGAATTCAAAGAGCTCTAAAAACCAAGCTTTGTTTTCTTTCCTTTTGATTTTCTAAGTCTGGGCACAGTCATCTGTTGGTTAAATCCAACCCAAACTAGGAGGCTTAGAAGTCATCCCCTGGGCAGCATGAACATTTATGGGTTCTGCAGAAGTGTTGACACTGGTCAGAGTGTGCAGGCCTCATTCCTTGTGGCCGGTGTTCATGATAAACGCTTCATGAACTTTCTTCCCTCTGTAATACCTAAACAATTCCGGATACTGAATCCTCTGGCCCCAGGGGTTCCGATAAGGGACAGGGCACCTGTAATCCCTTCCTCATAGTTTTGAGAGAAGGTTCACTTTCTAATAACAGCACTCATTATTTAAAGTCAGAAGCTAGATTGCCCACCTACCTCCCTGCGGATGAATAAGGATCTGTGCTTGATGAAGCCTCCACTTCTTCCTTTCATTTTGTGAAACAATTGTTTCCTATATCCCAGGCTGCCCTCAAACTCACTGTAGTCAAGGATGACATCCAGTTTCTGTGGTGCTAGGGAATTAAACCAGGCAAGCACTGTGTCAACTGGAATGTCTCCCACCCCCTAAACTTTTTCTTAGTACCTTTTTTGGTCATTTTAGTCTTTGCAGCTCTGTTTCTAATATATTAATTACTACAGTGGATTGTCACCCTTAGGGACCTGTCCTGTTCTGAACATTTATTCTTTTTTCTTACAATCCTCCCCTTCTTGGTTACCTTCAGTTGTCAGCCAACAAACTGATCTTTTAGTCATGTGTCCTAAGGCTCCGTTTGTTTTCTGAAATTCGTAGGATTATGTAAAGTATTTCTTGCAACTAAAACACAAATAGATATACTGATTCCTTTCGAGTTTTCCATGGAAGTGAGTTCGTAATATGCTCTAAAATGATGTTTCTCTAAAGTCATTATTTAAGACCACAAAAGCAGGGGCTGGAGAGATAGCTCAATGGTTAAGATTTCTTCCAGAGAACCCAGGTTCAATTCCCAGCTCACAATTGTCTGTAACTCGAGTTTCCAGGGACGTCAACACCCTTACACAGACATACATATCGGCAGACACCAATGCACATGAAACAACAGTAAATACATTTAAGAACACAAGGGCAAAAAACATTCATCTACATTTCATTCAGTATTTTCTAAAAAGAAACTTATTTCTGTGCTTGATTTTGGGCCTGCTTCCTTTTCTTCAAGCTATAGAAAACCTTTTGACTGTGTTTAATCCTTGGCCTGTGGACTTGGAGGACTGATTTTGCAATGCTCTGCTAGCACTAGGAAACTTTAACTGAAGGTTTCATACACTGAACTACTTGGAAGAAAATGAAGTATTACTTAAATAAATACCCTATTTCAAAAGGCAGTGATAAAGCCAGTTTAAATGTGATTTTTTTTTCTGTTTTTGGTAGGTATTATTCTTTAGTCATATTTGTGGTGGGTCATATCAAAAAAATGGGTGTCTTTGCCATTCTGGCTCCTGTTCTGTCCTTTCTCCCAGGGAGGAGGATGCTGCCAGCATAGGCCTGCCACCTTGGGTGTTTACCCTCTGTTTGGATCTGTGTTACTAGGTGCCCACTCTTGGCTGGGATTTCTAGTGCTTGGGTGGTTTTACCTCAGCATTGGAGTGAGTAGGCATGCCACGATGAGGCACTGACCCCGGGAGCTGGGGTGAGAAGGTTTAACGTTAACCCTGATTCAGAGGTAGCAAGAGGAGGCAATGCAGGATGGGACTTTGTCCCCTTACGTCTTCGGCATTTTTAACCACATTTTCCAGTTCTGAGCTAGCTCAGCACCAGGAAATGGACTCTTCCTGAAGAAAACTGAGTAGGAAGGAAACATTTACTCACTCGTTACAGGATAAATCTGCATGGCTGCATCAGCTGCTTCCTATTAGGGTGGCCATTGGGTGAGAGGACCAAACACTTCCAGTGGTTTCTCTGTGCAGTCTCTCTCACTGTGGAATGAGACAATAAAGATAGAACTCAGGGGGAGCTCTTGTAGAGCAGTGCTTTAGCTATGGATCTCAGACAAAATCTCTTTCAGTATTGCCAGACACCCCAACTTAAAAACAAATTCCATAAACTAATTCCTATGAATCTCTTATAAGGACAAAGTAAATTATAGTCTGCCAACCATAAAGCTTAAAACATTCTTTCCTGTTTATTTCAGGTAACCTATGAATTTGGTTCATGGTGTTATTATGTTTAATAATATTTTTAATCCTAGAATTTCACTGCAATGTTTTCATCACATTCACCTGTCCCCAATTCTAGATCTAGATCTACCCTCTCCTCCCTACCTATCCAACTTCTTGAGCGCTCTCTCTCTCTCTCTCTCTCTCTCTCTCTCTCTCTCTCTCTCTCTTTCTAACCCATGGAGTCCAATTTGAACAGCCCAAATACTATTAAGTGCAGAACCTACTCTGGAGTTTGGTCCACTTATCAGAGGCCACACCCTTAAAGAAAGCTGACTCTCCCTCTTCCAGAAGCTATCAGTTGCCAATACCTCTCCCAGAAGCTATTAGTTGCCAATACCTTGGGCCTTTGGAAAAAGTCATATTTATAAACCCCTGTGAACTTCAATTTCCTCAACCCAAAGATGGGGGTGGGGGGAGGCCAGGCTTGTGGTACAAGCCTTTATTCCCAGCCCTTTGGAGGCAGAGACAGGAAGATCTCTGTGAGTTCCAAGATAACCAGCCAGTGCTATATAATGAGACCTTGTTTAAAGAAAGGCAGAAAAAACACCAGAGGGAGGGAGGGAGGGAGGGAGAGAGAGAGAGAGAGAGAGAGAGAGAGAGAGAGAGAGAACTAAGGAAATAATAGTATAAATGCACTATGTATTGGAAACAAAATTTTATTTACAGTAGCAAAAATTATCAGTTTAATTATTGATATTGATTAAATATAGCTTCCTGTTACAAAGTTGCCACCTGCCACACTTGTAGTAGGCAGAGCTTAGCACATGGCTAGAAAGACTTTCACACGTGGCCGTGGTTTGCGTGTTCTGATCTGGAGTAACATCTCACACTGGTTCTCTCTCCCTCCCGCCTGTGGGCCCCTCTCCTCTCTAAGCAGTATTCCACGGAACTGAAGAAGCTGTACTGCCAAATCGCAAAGACGTGCCCCATCCAGATCAAGGTGATGACCCCGCCCCCACAGGGTGCTGTCATTCGCGCCATGCCTGTCTACAAGAAAGCCGAGCACGTCACTGAGGTCGTGAAACGGTGCCCTAACCATGAGCTGAGCCGCGAGTTCAATGAGGGTAAGAACAGTGGGGCTCTGGGATTCTGCTACTGCCCAACCCAGCTCCTTGATGCTAAAGATGCTGGTTCCGATTTCTGACTAAGAATATTGGTAAATAAATTTGTGACCTTCCCAGTAACTGAACTACTTATTAATTTATTTTTTTTCCAAATGAGAACATGTGGACAGAATAGCATGGTGGTAGTTGTGGCTCTTGTATCCTTTGACTTGGGTGCCTTGCCCAGAGTGATATTCAAGTTTAGAGAAGTTGAAGGCAGGGAAAACTAGAAGAAGGAGCGTAAAAGAACTGATCTAATGAGCAAATGAAAAAGTAAAGGGAGAGAGAAGAATAAAAATTGAGGAGGAGAACAATGGGTATAAAAGAGGAATAAATAAAAGACACAGAACACATGGATAGTGGGAAGAAAGACAGGTGTCCAGGAAGGATCTTAGGGACCCCCCCTTTAAGTTCTGTGCCCATGTGTAATCTATACCCATCTTCTGAGCTCCAAATCCAACAGCAGTGTTAGAGGAGAGGTGAGTGCTCCCAAGGGGTCACCCAGCTCTGACATTGTAGTTCCGTGGAGGGAAAGGAAAGCAAAGAGTACCAGAGCTAGAAAGGAATCCTCAGGAGGTGCAGGAAGGGTTTGAATTTAGAACGCTTCACAGAAAACACTGCGAGTGTAAATGTGAGGAGGTAGTTGGCATGTATGAATATAGGGCACAGAAGAGATTGTGTGAAAAGTTCATGGAAGAAGAAAGAGCCTGGGTAAAGATTTAGAGGGAGAAAATACAGCCAAATATCCCTGACTGATTTTTATGCAATAATTTCTAGTTTTGTCTACATGGCTGCATTACCCATCTCTTTGTGTCTTGCCTTATGCTTAACAATGTACTATAAAAGAGATCCTGCACATGCAGGTTTCATCCGCAGTTTGCCCAAATGTCTGTGTTCCATCATAATGACAATATTTTAGAGCTTTCCATCATTTTTAACATAATTTTGTTTTAGTCAAAATAACCAGTGCTGCAGAGAATATGTTGATATTCTTAGCTTTTTCCTTTTATTGAATAGTTTTCACAGGCTGGAACTTCATGCCCCAAGGGTAAAGATGGCTTTACAGTCCCTAAGTCTCAGAACACTGTCTTTTGGAGCGTTGCCAAACATCACAGTTTTATAACGTTGCTTGGACTCTTTGTAAAAACCTGCTCCCTTGTCTCCAACCTGGGCCTCTTTCAACACAGTAGAGCCAGAAAGTTTCTTGTCTTTATAACTAAAGCCAGGTCTAAAGATGGTTAGGAGAAGAAAAAAAATAAAGATCGACAGTGCTCACCACCTTCCAGTATTCAGCTTGTCTTATTTCCAGCGGTGGGGCTCGAACCCAGGGCCTTGCATATGGTAGGCATGTGTTCCTTCACTGAGTTATATCCTCAGCTAATTTCTTCTACTTCTCATTTAGTATTTGCCAGTCAAAGTCTTAGGCTGTACTTTCTCGTTTGTTTTGTTTGTTTTCTACTTCCCAAGGGAAACTAGGAAAATTCTATGCGATTGGATGAAGTCAGAGATGTGGCATAGAGTCCTAGGAAAGTTCGGATAGTTAACCTTAAGTTGTGGAACATAGAACCATCCCCTAGACATCGATCATCATAAAGCTCATTGTGTTGGTGTGAAATGTCAGGAGGTCATCCATGTTAGACAGCTGGCAACAAGGTCTGCCCTTTTCCTGAGGATGTGTGTTTCCTTTATGACACAGAGGGTATCCTTGGCCACCACCATCGTTCTTTTCATGCTGCTTCGTTTCATAGTCTTTATTATTAGGGTATGTAAACTAATTGTTTCGTCTTTTTCTGACTTACAGGACAGATTGCCCCTCCTAGTCATTTGATTCGAGTAGAAGGAAACAGCCACGCCCAGTACGTAGAAGATCCTATCACAGGAAGGCAGAGTGTGCTGGTCCCTTATGAGCCACCCCAGGTAAACAAGCAAACAAGGCGAGCAGACCTGCAGCTGGACTAGCAGGCCAGAAGGAATAATACACATTTGGCAACATGCAGCCTCTAACGTTTATCACTGTGTTCACCTTTGCTACCAAATACTTCCAGAACATTCTTTTAATGTCTCTCCTTCTCATATAACCCTTTAAAAATCCTAAACATGTGGCTGGAGAGATGGCTCAGCCCTTAAGAGGACTTGCTGCTTTTCCAAAGGACCCTGGCTGGTTCCGTTTCTAGCCCCCTCCCCGTCAAACACGCACATAGTTCCTCACATCTGCCTGTAACTCTGGTTCCAGAGGATCGAATGTCTTCTCTGGCTGGTGGGGGCACCAGACACACACGGTGCACATACATCATGCAGGCAAAATGCATAAAATAAAAAAATGAATAAATCTCTTTAAAATCGTGAGTGTGCAACTGATTTCCTTGGTAATGGGGCTCTGCTGCTCACCTCACAGCTTGGAGGTTAGTTTTATCCGAAGCCCAGTCTTAACTAGATGGCAGGGAATTGACAGTGGGTGTAAACAAATGCTAGATGTATTTTATTTTATAGTAGATTGTAAATGGGTGAAGCTATAACACATGGTTTAGCTGGAGTTTCCCTGAGCAGATGGTACATTTACAAATGTGTGTGTGAAGCAGAATTGAGTGGTGGGGAGTACACAGTAGTCAGAAGACCTCAGGACCAACAAAGCCAGTCTGCTGAGGTTGACTGGCAAGCTCTGAGCTCTTGGGCATGTAACTCCCATGCAATGTGACTCTGTGGGCTTGACTTGCCTTATGCACAATTGAATGATTTAGATGACTTAATTCTGACGGTGTTTTAGCTCCAGGATATTCTTTATGAAGATGTACATTCAAACCTATGTAATATTGGGTTGACTTCGAAAGGAAAATACCCTTTGGAGCATTGCTGCTATTTTGGAGCATTTTTTTTAAAGCTCTCCTTTCCCAGAGATATCTGTGTGGTATAGATGGAAGTGAGTGATTTGAATCAGCTTGCAAAAGAGCAAGGTCCATCTTGGCCATGTTGTTCCAATGTTGGGAACATTAGTGTGAAGATCTCTTGGAAGCAAGACAAAGCGGGGGGGCTCTCCAGCGGGTGGTACGATGCCCTTTCCTAGAAGGAAAGATGCCATGAGAAGCAGAGTTCTTTCCCAAGAGGGCCGAGCCGAGAGGCAAAAGCATCAGTTCATACCATCCTTGGCACAGGTTGCATTACATATGGACACCTATGTTTCTTTTTCTCCTGCTCAGGTTGGCACTGAATTCACAACAGTCCTGTACAATTTCATGTGCAACAGCAGCTGTGTCGGAGGAATGAACCGCCGTCCAATTTTAATCATTGTTACTTTGGAAACCAGAGAGTGAGTGGCATGTGCGGAGCGGCAGGCTCCTAAGCAGTCATAGGCGGGCAATGAAGTAGAATCCTGTGTTCTTCCACACTCCCTTCATGCGCACAGTGGAGAGAAGCCCCAGATTTGGCGCTTTGTGCTATAAACCCACTGCGAACCCTCAAAAGATCTGAGAAAGTGGAGAGGGGGGGGTCAGGAAAGAGGGGAAAGGAACCAAGGGGGCATGCAAGTCGCTTCAGACCTGAATTCTTGACTTTTGACTGGAATTGTTTCTGATAGACAGTATTTGTTTTCCTGTGACCCCCAAGGCATTTACCAGTTTCCTTGAGAAGTCTGAGCTGCCTCAGGGGATTTTATCCAGGGACATCCCCTGGCTTAACTCAAGTTTCCTTCAAAATATGTAACTAAATGCAGCTGTTCAGCTAATGGCTCGGAGTTTCTTTATAGAACAAATGGAATGTTCTTCATTCATGTGGCTTGTGGCACACACGCACGCATGCACGCACACACGCAGCTCTGTGTTCTTCCAGGTGTTTCTGGGGGCTTGCTTTGAGCAGGCATGCTGAAGGGTGGCGAGGGTACCAGCTGAAGCAGGCATGCTGAAGGGTGGTGAGGGTACCAGCTGAAGCAGGCATGCTGAAGGGTGGTGAGGGTACACGTATGATGGCCAGCATCAGGAGAAAGATAGTGGGAGAACTCCAGGGGGCTTGGACACGGTCACTTTAACCTGGTTTTTCTTCTCTAATTTGTAGTGGGCAAGTCCTGGGCCGACGGTGCTTTGAGGCCCGGATCTGTGCTTGCCCCGGAAGAGACAGGAAGGCGGATGAAGACAGCATCAGAAAGCAACAGGTGTCGGACAGCGCAAAGAACGGTGATGGTACGAAGCGCCGTAAGTAGATGTAGTGGCCAGATGGGGCGGGGCCAAGGCTTCTCCAGATGTAGGACTCTGCAGATAATGTTTGGAAGGCTGTATGAGGAAAACTGTGAGGTTTAGCAGTGAGTGTGAGCTGAGGTCTCAGAGAAAGTAGCAGTATGGCTAGTACAAGTGGAGGAAGTGTGCTGGACCCTAGGGCACACTACTGCTTGCTTAAGCTAGTCATTGGTAGGAGATCTTAGTATGAGATTACTCAGAATCTGATTTCCACACCCATAGCATCAATAATACCTGGAAACTGGGCATATTCGCAGGCTCTGCACTTGCTGTTTCTGATGTCCCAGTAATCTGTGTTTTTTTATAAGCCCTCCACCTGGGTCGAATGTGACCTAAAGCTGCAGGTGTCCATTTAGCTCTCAGCTCTTAAGCATGGGACTAAAGTGGTACCTGTTCTCCTCAGGGCTCTAAGGAGCAGTGCCATTTGAGAATGTATTTCCTTAGGAACAGTCCAGGGATGTGCAGATGTGGTCACACTGAGCCTGGACTTCATGTGTTGACCAGAATGAGGCCTCAACTACCTTATCATTTGGTATTAAACTTCGATTAATTCTATCTTTTTTTTTTAATGGGACATTTCAAGAAACCTGTAGAACAAATTTTTGAAAGCAGAAATGCTCCCATTGGAAGGGGTTCATGTGACCTGTGGTGTACGCCTCCACCTCAGTCACCACCACAGAGTCCTGAAGGCCAGCCGACATCTGCAAACTTGTTCTACGTGTGCTGCTGACTTATAGAGAAATATTATTCTAGAAAGAATGTTGCATAAACACAAGCCCAATGGCAGCTCAACAAATTATTTTGGGTTTTTTGAAGAAAAGATTCTACTCTGTGTCCCACCTATACCCGGAAATATCTGTGTATACCAGGCTGACTCACATCAACTATCCCTCTTCAGTAGTCTGTGTTCTGGAATTCCAGGCATAAACAGCCATGCTTACTCTTCAACAGGCATTTTAAAGTATTATCACAGTACCTTCTTTTATGAGAAGGGTTTAAACTTATAATCTATTAGTATTCAGATGAATTAAAAATTGAATTGTTCCTTATAGGAGAAACTATCACCACTGATTTCCAACTGTTGGATGTGACATGCTTTTCTGCTAGATTCTGTCCCCCTGATAATTCCTCAAATAACTCAAATGTGCAACATATTCATATTCCCATTCTGACTTCACTCTTGTGCCTGCAGCGAGCATAGAGCACAGTCCAGCCTATCTTAGGTGCTCTCATTACCAACAATTTGGTGGTTTCTAGGAAGAACAAAATATCTGAATTTCAGTGGAAAGATCATTTTCACACCCTGGATCCTGATTGATTCGAGATTCTAATTTTAAAACCTTAGTGATTTATCACTTGCTAATTCCCCCCATTTTACTATGACCAGCACAGTTCCTGTACCATGCACTTAACTCTTTAGGAGATGTATGATCTGAAACATAAAAATTTTAAAAAGCAAAAAAAAAAAAAAAAAAATGAAAACTGCTTCTCCTTTTTCTTAACAGCCTTTCAGAGACACATGTAGGCAGCACATATTCTGAATGCCCCCCAGCGTCCTGGGTTTGCCTTTTTTACTGCCTTTTCTGTCTCTCACCCACCTTCTTACTTGATGTAAAAGCAACTAGCATCAACTAGATGGGTACTTCGGACAAATGTCCCTCATCTCCCAGGTTGCTAGGTGGTTTCTATTTTGTATGTATTTTTAAATATCATATTCAGTGCATCACCACTTCAGTAACTTCTCTGGATGAAACTTGTATATTTCTTCCTCCAGCTTTTCGTCAGAATACGCATGGCATCCAGATGACTTCCATCAAGAAACGAAGATCCCCAGATGATGAACTGCTATACTTACCAGTGAGTCACCCTTGACTTTTCATGGTTACTTCATCTAGCCTTCCTTGAATGTGCATTTATTAGATGGTCCTCACCCAGTTACTCTGGGCAAGTGGGAAAGAACTCTCACTCAGCTGGAGCTAGAACAACAGAGTGACTTAGATGATGTAGCTTGTGAACAACAGCCACTGATTTCTCCCAGTGCTGGTTGGATGTCTGAGGTCAACTTGCCCTTGGTCAGGTTCTGGGGAGGAAGAGCCCTCTTCTGAGATGCCTCCATCTTCTGCATATTCTTTTTCACAGGATAGAAAGCTAGATAGCTCTCGGAGCAATCATTTATAGGGACACTAATCACATCCACCAAGTCTCTACCTTCACAACCTAGACAGCGTGCCAAGGGCCCCCTCTCCTGATACCAACACTTTGGAATTTAGGAGTTAAACATAGGAAATGTAGAGAAGGAAAACACATTCAATCATAGTGGCAGAAAGAGGTATAAAATAAAGCAAAGATATTTTTCTTTATAAATCATGAAGCTATCCTTTCCCTTAGAATATATTCATATTGTGAGCTTTTCTACTCACTCTCCCATTCTATCGAAGCTACCCTCATAATAGGACATTTTCAATTGAATATTTAAAGTTAATTCACATGTCATTATTTGTAAGTGATAAAGCTTTTTAACATAGCATTGCCATTCCTGAATTTTTGTCGTGAATAGTTTACAAAGTTGCTAATGCAGCCATTAGCTGTTCTTCTTTCGGGGTGCACTAGGGTCATTTGATACATGTCTATCATATGGAACCACCAATTCACAACAATCAGCATGTCCGTGTCTCTAAACATTCATCATTTCTATGTGCAGGGAACATTTGTTTTCTTTTAGGGGATGTTATATACAAAGCTATGCAAGGCAGAAGCCACAGTTACATGTGAAGAGCCAGAAGGCTTGACCCAATTCTTATGTAAGACTATCCATCACTTCTACAGGGTCACTAATGCGGTCACTTAGTTAGGTTATGGTTAGCGTTCATTGAGTCCTTACTACCCGAGGTCTTTTCCATCAACAGTGGCTATTGCTGTTCTTCTTAAACTTTGTAAAATACTGGTGACCAGTTCAACCCTGGTGCCATCCAAGCTGACACAGGGGACAGTGCCAGGAGCAAGGACTGATCTACTGCCCTGGGATGGGAGCTTAAGTGGCTCAACAGGTTCGGGTGTGCATGCCTCCTTCTGCGCCATCCCAGCACTAGCTCTTGGGGAAATCTGACAGGCAATCAGCTGAGGTTCCCAGTCTTGCTTCTAAAGCTACATACAGAAAGTGAATGCTTTATCTCTAGGTAAAACATTACACCTGCTATACTATACTAATAGTCCATGAAAATCCCGGTGTGTACTCACGAAGGAGCTACTGTGATGAATTGTATCTAAAAGTAATGAAAAGTTAAACTAAATCAAGTTTATGGGATGAAAAAAAACCCAACAATGGAATCAATTCATGTTAAGTGACCAATAGGCTGGATCCCAAGCAATTGGAAGGAAGTATGAATTTTTACCTTCAGACCGTTTACCTTCCACTGGGTCCATAGCACTGACAAGGTAATGAAGAACTTAGTAGAGCAAGGCTAGGAGACACAAGTGAAGGAGCAAACATGGAGAAGAACGGTCCTAAAGTCAGGGTGGGCTTCTTGGAGCAGAGAGATGAGAGCAGGCTAATAACACCGGATGAGAAACTGGGCACCTCTGTCGTTTGTGCTCAGGCCATTGACTGGATGAGGCAGATAAGCACATGACGTCTAGAATGCACTTGGATACTCACTCCCAGCGGGCTGCTGGCTTTATTTTAGCCCATCCTTCTCTTTATTTTTAAAGCTTTGAGGAAGCCATCTTTAAAAAGCGAAGCACGCTTTATTCCTCCTGAAAAATTTTGTCATTCCAAAGATGTCTTATTTTTCATGGTCATCATGTTTTATAAAGTTGTAGCTGAAACTGGATCATTGGTCTTTGGGGAAATGTAGTACTGGCTTCCTATGATTCTCTGGCTCCAGCATTTCAATAGATCAGTTGATAGCCTTCTTTTATCCATGTTTCTGTTTGAAGGTGTCCCATTTAATATATGTTGTTGGCTCATCCACACTGAACTCACAGTCAACAGCGTGGTAACTCGCACCTGGACAAGGTTTTTCAAACATGAGCATATTCTCCGTATGGCCTCTTGGCAATTAAGAATAGTAAGCAGCATTTTAGTTTGGAGCCTATTTTAAATAACCAAGTCATCAACAGAAAACACAAAACTGCAAACTGTATGGCCATAAGTAGACTGGGAAAAGAATGTTAGCTCACAGCACAGAAGCTGATACAGAAGCGTAGCCGCTCCTTGTTCACCTTCAGCTGGGAACACACACAGATGACTCCACTCTTCTGTCCCAGTGTGTGTCTCCAACTGCCTGAAAAGGGCCAGCTCTACTGATATTCGTGTCACAAACACATATCAGGGAGGAGGTGCATTTACCAATACATAATCTACAGATAATGAGAACTGGCTGACTTTTGCCTGCTCTGCTGCTCTTCATCTTCCCCGTGTTCTGGCTTTTACACAGGTGAGAGGTCGTGAGACTTACGAAATGTTGCTGAAGATCAAGGAGTCCCTGGAGCTCATGCAGTACCTTCCTCAGCACACGATCGAAACTTACAGGCAGCAGCAGCAGCAGCAGCACCAGCACTTACTTCAGAAACAGTGAGTGTGCCGCTCTCCTTTCAGAAGGCATGAGCAAGTGTGACTGTTGGCTGTTTTCATGAGCTAATGGCAGAAGCTGAGATCGTGAGACTGTAATCCATAAGAGTTTAGATGAGCTGGTTTGGCCTACTTTTTCAGTTTTCACCTTCTATGTGTCTTCTAACCTTTCTTCTGGCTGGAGTTTCGCTTGTGTTCCATTATGAGCTCCAAACTCATACTAACACTTACTAATGCTCTATTCTAACGACCAAGTCCATGTCAAAATATTTCACTTGTTGCAGAGGATTGGCTTGTGGATCTCCTAGAATATATACAATCCCTTTTGGGGGACTGCTGTAGATAAAGAATACCAAGGAGGTTTTCCTACAAGGAGATGGCTTGTTTGCCTGCTGGGTTAACAAGGATTCTGAGACCTAGCCCTGTTCTTTGAAGGATGTCCCAATGCAGGACAGAGTCATAGAAAGTTTCTATGTTTTAGCATCTTGGCTCTAGACCATCTTCCAGCAATACATTTTCAAATAAACGGGAAAGATTTTGCAACCTTATTAGCATATGCATACAATCTATTCATATGTTAAGTTTTTACCTTTCCACTTAGAGCTTTGATGATGTTAATTGTTTTATGACTAACAAGAAGAGAATAGCTCTTCTGAAAGGATGGTAGATTGGCCAATCAGAGCTCTGTTTATACTTACCTTTGGGTGCTCAAGTACAATCACTTGCGAGTTTAATACATTGTGTATTAGTACAGGTGTTGCCAGAGAGTCTCAGTAGATAAATGTCTATACTACATTTTCAATCTATGTGAGAAATTTCAAGCACTCAACCTTTTAGGACAAAAAGAAATGATATCAAAAACAACCTTGACTGTGAAAGGAGTTTTGTTTTGTTTTGTTTTTAATTACAGCGGTAATTTATTCTATTTATATTATTAGAATAAATTATAATAGTCATAAGGTTTGACCAAAGATGGTCTTTAATTTAGAAGTGCAAGTGATTGCTAAGGAGTCTAGACTACATCTCTAATAATCATAGGCAACTTCGGAATGGTGAGCAGTAGAAGATTCTGAAATGAGCATGCCCCCTTTTCAACTCAAAGCTGTTGAGCATTTAAGACCCTTTTTGACTAGAAAAATTCTATCACATCTCACATCAAAGTTGTACAATTTGTAACTATCATTTGTTCTGAAGGCCAGTCATAAAATTCAATCAAGTGATTTCTTGGAGATACAGAGTACTCTAAAGGAAAATCAGAACACACAGAATTCTCACTGGCAACCATATGGATTCTTTTGTACATCTGACATCAATGTATGTTAAGATATTCAAGAATGGTACCAGTTTAGTTCACTTCAAATCCTACAAAAGGGATCAAAGGAACACACAGCTGAAACACAGTAGACTGCAGAGAGATGAGGAAGAGTTCCTGCCTCGGAGAAGTTGGTCATAAATTACTTCCAGTTCATTCTTAAAACTTTACCTCAGCCAACACAACACCAGGAGGTTTAGGATTCCATTACATATTAATATGTTGTGTTGAACTAGTTCTGAGACGTCAGTTCTGGACATTGTCTTTCTAGTTAATGGAAAAAGAACTGTCTAGCACAGGGACTGGTGAGCATTTGCATTTTCTTCTAAAGCATGAGAGTTACGTATTTTAGGCATCTTGGTGCAGATGCTGTCTTGTAACTGATCATTTCTATGATTGTATCAGAAGAACAGCAATAGATACTGTAAATGAATGAGGGTGGCTGTCACATGGTATCTTATAATGGAGTCTGAAACTTGTATTTCATACCATTTTCTCACATCATGATTGCTACCTCCTCCATGTCTAACAGTGTAAAAACCATTGGAAGCTCATGAGCTATACTCTAGAGCTTGCCAACCACTCTTGCAGATAAATAGGTTGCTCATCTTCTTGTGTTCATTGAAGTGGAATTTCTGTTTGATAGGTTCATCAGAAAACTAATGTGTGTATTCTAGAGACTTAAAACAAGAGTATAAAACGTGCCGGGCATCGGTGGCATACACCTTTAATCCCAGCACTCAGGAGGTAGAGCCAGGCAGATCTCTGTGAGTTCGAGGCCAACCTGGTCTACAGAGCAAGATCTAGGACAAGCACCAAAACTACACAGAGAAACCCTGTCTTGGAAAAAAAAAGAGAGAGAATAAAACATCCTAAAGTTGGCATCAGACAGCAGCCTTCAAACATAGATCTCTTTTGTCCTATGACAAATGAAGCATTTCCGCTTAGATATCAAATGCTCATATTGATATAATCCCTTTATTAAAGCACACTATAATATGTGACTTTAAAATGGAGTTGAGAAAGATAGGGCTTCTGCCTTCCTGTAGTTTGCACCAAATGGTGAATTCCTAACCAAAATACCTTTGTAATATTGAGAAAGCTTTGCAGTTATCAGAGTTGTATAAATTAATGGGATAAGTTCAGGAAGGTTCCATAGATTAGAGGAGAAAGGAAAGAATCTACTATCTTTGTTTTATAGGCTTTATGAATGAAGTAGCTTGATTCTGGTCAGGGGCTCATGCTATCTGTGTTTGCATTGTGTAGATGAAAATACCGACCTTGTATCTCTGTGTGAGGATTTTTCCAAGGTAGTTGATGGATTGACTTGCATTGCTCCCAAGGGAATTTTTATTATCTATTCTTGATAGAGCAATCTATTTCATCTGAGAAGAAAATGCATGCTAAAGCTGTGCTAGCAAAAAAAAAATGGTCTAAAAGGTTTTCAGGACTTATTTTCCACTCTCTTCCAGGAGTAGCTAAAGATGAATAGTAGGGAATTAGCTGCAGAGCTCCCAGGGTGTTCATTTGAAACAGTCATGTGCATGGTTTGGAGCTGGTGTCTCACAGCTGTGAGAGAGCTTGTGCATGAAGAGCTAACAGACTGCAAAATGAGATCTTTGCAAAATACAGATGTTTGGTCCAATTACATGTTTATACCATTACATATCCATGTCTCCCTGATGATTGACACGAATCCATGTAAGTTCTCTGGTTGCCACAGTCTTCAGCTGAGATTTATTTTTCTCAGCTCTTTTATTTTCATGCAAATCTCCAAGAACAGGAGACAGGAATAAGTAGACAAAGAAAAACTGGAAATCTAATTTCCTGACAATCATTTGAAAAGAATAAATCAACTTAGAAAGTGCCTATAATAGCCTGTGATTTCCTTTCTAAATCATAGTAGCGATTTTATGTTGGTAAGGAATCAATTTTTTTGGGGGGTGGGGGGAGAATAGAACAAAAATTGGTGGGAATGCAATATACTTCCTACAAGGTGGCAGTAAAATATTTTCAATATAATTGCTTCCTTAGTCTCCCATTCTGTATTTTATCTCTGCTTGCTTTTCACTTGTGCATGGGTTTATTATGTATTTCTTTTTTAACCCTTCATCATTACCTTCATGATCATAGGCTCGATGGAAAATAGATTTTGAACCAAGTTGCTATTATTCAAGTTGTTACAGACATATGTGGGCTTTGCACTGTTTAAGAAGAAATTCTATTTCCATTAGCATGCCCACAGCGGTACAAATATAGACAGTTATGTTTACTAAAGCTCAAATCTAATGGGAGGACAGATTGGACCCAATATTTTTGCTAAATTTCACTCCCTTGCTATTCCATGGGCACTGATTCTTAATGCTAGGCTCAAGTTATTTGACATCTGCTTTAGCAAGCCTTAACTTTTAGAATAAAGGTCCATGTGACTTGTTTTCTTTTTGTTTGTTTGTTTGTTTGTTTTTCCCTGTGATTCAACCTCCTCGCCTCTGCTGTTCTCAGGCCAGTAAGATTTCTTACACCTTTGCCTTGCTGTCGGTTCCCTCTGGAAAACTGCATTTTGTTTTCCATGGAGTAGAGTCCATTAACTTACAATACACCCTGTGACACTCTAAGATGCCTTTTTATAATGTCTTAATCGTGGCTCCATAGTAAACAGAAGCCAGAGGATGCTGCTTCTGAGCGAGATCTTCAAGACTGGGTCCAGTCCCTCCCACTAAGGCTGGGAAGACCAAGCAAGCCCACAAAACAGCTTAGGCTAGAACCCCTTTAGAATCACAGGCAGTCTCAGTCAGCTCCATCATTAAGGAGGCAGCAGCGAGAATATTGTAGCATCCGGAACTTTGTAGGTTAGCGTCCCTTCCCATGATGCCGTGGTTACTAGCCTCTTGGTCTTTAGTCTTGCTCTTTTAGTTTAAAGCTGTCTTTTTTTTTTTTTAACAAGGAATGCCCCTCTCCCAGCTTCATGCATGTAAGAAACAGACATCTTACATGAATGTAAGAAGTAGACTTCAAGATTACTAATGAATTTAGGAGAAGTAAAGGACACAGATATCCAAACTGATACCAATCATTAAAACCACACTTTGAAGTTAGGTTATAAGGCTACCCATTTTCAGAATATTTGCTGGAAATTGCCAGCTCTATAGACTTGGAAATAACAGCAACAATAGTAATTTCATGTTGTTCAACCTGACAACCATAATAAAAATCTGAATTTTTATAGTTGATGTAGGGCTGCTTTTGAACTTCGTGTCTAAATGATGACATTTTTCAAGACAGGTTTATTAGCTCTGAATTACTAATAGAGAAAAATCTCAAAGGTTGATTAAATTCAATAAAATCCCTTCTCTAAATGTGCATATTTCCATGTAGAACTGCCCTTGGTTCTAGGTCTGGAAGTTTGAACCCATGGGTTGTACATAATCTTGCCTTCACTGGAATAAGATCAGCAGTACATGCTGACTGTACTAGGCTTTTCTACCAGAGACTCCAGACTTCAGCTTCCAAACACAAAAGACTCAACGCTGAAGCTCTTAGTAATGAGTTGCTTTCCCCATGGTGTGTGTTCTGGAATATTTTGTTATGAAGATACCAAATCTCGCTGGTATGCTAGATTGTGAATTGAGGTGGGGAATGGCTTTGTTCCTTTGAAAGTACTGAACAAATAGGATTCGAAAATCCAGTCTGGGAAACAGTTCCCAACAGTTCACCAGGTTGCACAACCTTTAACCAAATAAAAGAGCTTATTCTTGGCATCCTATGGCATAATTGATTTCTTAATTATGCAAAAGTTGCTTTCATGAGTTTGATATATGCATTTATAGGCCAAGTTTGTGACTGAGAGGATTAAGGTATTTACCCACCTCAATCTGGGCACATACAAAATGCTCATTAATAGTTCTTTCCAGATGCACAATGACGCAGCCCCCACACTGATAAGATCATGTTTCTTCAGACTTCAGAGTTTGGCTAGACAGAACAGTAATGAGGTATAATAATTGGGTATGTGACATTTTTACAGAGGATCAAAGTTTATTCTTGTTTCTGTATTCTCTTTGTCAATTAATTGAGTCCAGTAGACCCATGCCAAGCAGTATACTAAACACTGGACTTGCCTGTCACCATAATCCTCAAATGAGTCACTTATGTTAAGAAATGGGCATGACTGGGCCCCAACTAGGTCTTAGAGAGGACCTGGGAAAATGTATTTTTAAAAAGAAGATTCTGATGTATACTGCTGATTAGCTGCCCCAGCCTTGCCTTGTTTTTCCTTTGCATAACTCTTGAGAGGTAGAATGTTCTGGATGGCTTTCAAGGAAGTGAGAGAAATGGCTTTTGACATGGTCTGTTCCGCCTGCTATGATCATGAAGGTAGAAGGGTGTATCTCTGTGCTCATTTGATGTGGATCCATGAGTCCTAAGCCTTCCTTCTCTTTTCTCTGGTTCCTCTCTGCAGTCTCCTTTCAGCCTGCTTCAGGAATGAGCTTGTGGAGCCCCGGAGAGACGCTCCGACACAGTCTGACGTCTTCTTTAGACATTCCAACCCCCCACACCGCTCAGTGTACCCGTAGATCCCAGTCTGTGTTGGAGCATGTGTGTTTGTTTCTGTGTGCGCGTGTGTACATGTATCCAGCCCTCACAAACAGGACTTGAAGACACTTTGACTCAGAGACCCAGCTGCTCAAAGGCACACAGCCACTAGTGAGAGAATCTTTGAAGGGACTCAAAATTTTACAAAAGGGAAGATGCTTACTGCAGATTTTGTATCTTTAGATCCTGCCTGGGTTGGGCAGCAACTCCAACTGTGCTTGTCTGTGAGCTTTCTATTGTTTTCCCAGGAGGGAGGGGGATCGGTTGGGTAGAGGCATTACAATGTTTATTGGAATCCTTTTCTGTTACCTTTTGTTGTGTTTCTAAAACTCATAATAAAGCTTTTGAGCAGGTCTCAAACTTAAGATGTATTTTTAAGAAAACCAGAAAAAAAAATCTGTTATTGTTTGTGCCTAAGCAAATTGTGTTGATTGAGAGTCTCGGGCCCTTTGAATGCTGGACATGGAGTAATACTATAGCAAATAGTAGCAGACTAAGGTGTTAAGTGTACCGGGTCGGGATTCTTGTTGAGAAGTTGCATTCTTTGTGTATTCTCTTTCTATGTAAGGAGAAAGTTCACTAAGGCTTTGCCAGGTCTGATCTCTGCCATCACACATTAGCATCTGCTAGGATAGTCTTCTGTGCACAGAGACACACTCCTCAAAACGGTTGTTTAGGTTCCATGGCAGGTTAACTACTTTTATGGTGTTAATAGGAGATGAAACTATCCCCAAAATATTGCCCAGGTACTTGCTTACCGTTGTTCAATGCCCAGAGAGTTCAAAGTCTTCTCACCAAATCTACGATAATTTGTTTAATTAGACCTGCTAGCCCTCAGCCCTGTCTGTCATAGAATCAGCCAGCTTTCACACTACTGTTCATGTGCATTTATCTGGGAAACTTACTCTCTCTGACTGGATGATATCTAAACATGCAGGTATTAAAATCAGTAGCTCTAGCCTAGAAATTACAGAGAGCTAATCAAGTTCTCTTTCCTTTTAAAATATTTTTCCCAACTCCAAAGGACTGGCAGAATCCCTGTTTCTTTCCTCAATATCCCTGCCCCCCATCCCACCCTAACCAGGTCACCAGCGCTTTATTCTATGTCACCAAGACAACAATTTCTTGTGATAGAGGCTGTTGCTTTGTGGATGTGTGGTTTTAATTTTCAATAAACTTTTGCACCTTGGTTTATCTTGTAGTTATTGTTTCTGTCTCTCTCGCTCCCCCCAGTACAGTATATTCTCATATCTTAAGTGCTGCACATGCTATATGTGGGTCTAAGTGCTAAGAGTGACTGGACCACTTTTGTGATGGCCCTGTTTGTGTATGTGTGTGTGTGTGTGTGTGTGTGTGTGTGTAATTTTATTTAAGATATATCCAAGCATCACTCTGAAAAATTAGTTGCAACGCCTAAGTCAGTGGTTCTCAACCTTCCTAAAGCTACAACCCCCTAATACAAATTTCTCATATTGTGGTGACACCCCCAACCATAAAATTTTTCTTTGCTACATCATAACTATAGTTTTGCTACTGTTGTGAATTGTAATATAAATACCTGATATTTAGGATATCTGATATGTCACCCCCAAAAGTGTCACAACCCACTGATTAAGAAACACTGGCCTAAATGAGCATATTTCAGCCCTGTGAGTACTTACATCCTAGAGTGCCAAAAGGCATCTGAGCAAGTTTTGAGCTTTATTTAAAATCACCAAATTTACTAATTAAATTTAAACTAAGTCCAAATGTGTTAGATAATTAGGTTTATATGCCATAGGCTTTATCAAATATTTGGCCAGTAATATAGAGTGGGGCCAACGTCCTAAATTTGGGGGGTTAAATTTCTGTGTATTTAGGGCTTTATGTTATTGTAGTTACTATTTCAAAGGAAGTTTTTATAAATGTACCAAAGCAAGTGGCAGAATAAAACATAAGACAAAAACATCTTAGCAAGAGATTAAAGCATATCAGTAAGTTCTGATGTCCTTGTCATATTTCCGTTCCTAACTTTGAGTCATGAGGACTTAAAGAATTAGAGAATGCGCTTAGATTTTGGGCATTTCTTTCAGCAATATTTTTCTCTTTTAGCCTACTTTTATGTATATTTTTGATGTACTTTCAGTAACCTTTATACTCATGTGTATTTTTAAAATGATGGAATATATTTCTATATTATGGTTGGCCTTCTAAAGAACTCTTGCTGCCCTTGGTCTTTGGAGGCGAGATTACCCAGGGTGCAGGCCCCAGAGAGAGGCGCTCTTGGGAAATACTTAGGACAGCTGTAATCATCTTCCTACCTCTTCCTGTTTTCCAGCCTTCCTCATCTTCAGAGCGCCTTCCCCTTCCCTGTTCTTTTCCCCTTTCTATAATCAGCATTCTAGAAATGGCTTGGCCGACTACATTTTGTTGATGTGTCTCCACATTTGAGTTGAAAGGTTTAGTTAGTATAATGAAGGGATTTAAATCAAGAAAAAGGAGCAAGGGAGGGTTCAGAAGGCTATCGACATAACTTGGAACTTATCATGAAGTTTGTCTTTCACACATAGTTGTGAGAGGCAGAAACAGGATGTCTGATTTTTAATCCCAGATCATTTAAAACAGTGGTTCTCAACCTTCCCAATGCTGTGACCTTTTTAACACAGTTCCTCATGTTGTGGTGACCCCCAACCATAAAATTATTTTCATTGCTACTTCATAACTGTAATTTTGCTACTGCTATGAACTGTAATGTAAAAATGTGATTTGCAGGATATCTGATGATATATGTGTCCCTCAAAGGAATCGTGACCCACAAGTTGAGAACCACCGATTTAAAGGCACATCTAGCCCTGGAATTCTAAATTTTATTCTTAGCAAGGCACATGGAAGTTTATGGTTTTAGAGTTAAAGACAAAGAATTGGGATCTGTGGGCGAATGAGATCCGTGGTAGAGAATTTGATAACATGTTTAAGGACCTAGGTTCAATCGCCACCACTGAAAACAAATGAAAGAAAAAGCAGAAAACAAAAAACTGTGACTTTGATTTAGACTACAACTACAGGGGATTTAGCTGTCTGTATCTCTCTAATACTCAGTTCCCAGAAAACTCCACAGAATCTCCTCAATGGCCTCAGAGAAACCACACTATGTTTTCCTGCCAGGAGCTGCTGTCAGCACATTTGGGTTGTTTGACCTTTGGTCGGGGTAGGTGACAAGGACAGGGACAAGTAAGAAAAGTCCATCAATGCAGCATAGCTTCTGTTTTCTTTTCAATTGTCCCCCAACATACGGGGAATTGTTTACTGAGGGACCATGGTCTTGCACTTGTAATGGCCAAGCAGTTGGCTGTTTTTCAGGACCTTTGTATTGGCTCTGACTTAATCCAGGATCACACTTTTTCCAAGTGTGTGATGGCTGTCGATTTCAGACACTGTGGAGTGAGTAATGATCACAATGCTGTGACCTTCGTCTGTGTGTCTATAAAACTCACCTTCATGTTCTAGTGGGTACATTCAAGATTTGTGATCCGTTTGAGGTTATCCAAAATCATTTTCCAAATTTACTCAATTAAGAATCTTGTGTCAATTCTGACCACTTCTTCCTATACATTCATAAGTTGGTACCTTACAACCCCTTGACAAAATACAAGGATATAAACGGACCATTTGGGGTTATAAGAAAGAAGAAAGGACAAAGATCTTGGGGGTCTGTAAGACACTGGACACTGTCCAGAACTCTCATATGAACTCATTCAGATGTCATAGGCACTCTCGCAGAGAAAGCCTAAGGCTTGCCCTAGGAAAATGAGACTCAGGAGAGACTCAGATCAAATCTGGTCACTTCATATATCCATCTCATATCTAGAAGGAAACAAATATTTTGGTCGGCTCCAAAATTCAGATTCCTTCTCTGTTCATCTGCTGTTTCCAGTGTATCTTCCTAAAATTAAGTTGGATATAGTGAAACATAATTGATTAGCTAATAAGATAGTAAAAAAGTAATGACCATATGTTTTAACAGGATATAGAAAATAGCCATAAATTGTTACTGAAAGTCCAGGGACAAATGTAAAGTTTGTCAATGTACTTTTATCTTCCTGTTTGTGGTTATTAATGGTTAAAACTATTCTTATTGTTGTTTTTGGCTATATGTTCACCTACTTGGGGAGATGGAGAAGAATATGGCGTCTTTTCAAGTTAACTGTCCTATCTGTATCTGGAACCTGGGTGATTAACTCTTAGCTACATTATGGCTACCCAAGACAGGTGGAGAAGCAGCATCTGCTAATACCTTCCTACTACCTTACTCTGTTTTTTCCTGGACTGAGATATGGACTTTCTGAATATGCTGACTACCCATCAGGTTCCTGGAACACAGCGGCTGTGTGGACTCAGAATTGCTTGGTAGCTGGTAGATTCCCTTTACATAGTCATTGCTCCTTGCCTACTTGGGCCTTTTACATTTATCTTCGTATTTCAACAATTTCTTGATCCTGCAAACTTGTTACCCACCATCATTTTGTTTCTGGGGGCATGTCCCCAGAAAAGAAAAAAAATTCAAGGGATAAGTACCCGGAGACTCATTTCTATCCTCAACCCATTCATCTAGCAGTGGGAACTGGGCATTTGGGCATTTTGTTTTCTTAGAGTTTCATATTCACTCATTCTTCAAACATTAATAATAATTATCTGTTCACCATGTGCTTCCATACTATGGCATGACATGCTCCATAGCCGTGGCAATCATTCAAACATGGGTGAAAGTCAGCCAGGTAACCTGAGGTGTTTCATAACTGGGGGAGGAGGAGGAATTTATTACATGATGCCTGTTTGTACCACTTGAAAAGGGCTAAAGAGAACAAAAATTAAAGTAATGGTCCAATCCTCATAGTATACATAAATAACTGTCGAGTATATTGTTTGCTTTACCCTGACTAGTGCTCTGCACTAATGTAGAAAACAGGCTTCCTGCTTTTAGTAATGATGAGGAATTCAGTGTATCTTCAAAAATTGCCTAAAGTACAAATATTTAAGGCCATCGTTTAAATTTTTTTAAATTTTACAACGTATTCAATGTTGATATCTCTCACAAGCACATATGAAAATAAAACACACATAAAAAATTTAAATTTGTCTTTTAATATATCTATGAGAATATGGGTGTGGTAGAAAGGAGGCAAATCAGAACAAAGCAAAATTGATTAATTGTTTGATGAATTGTAAAGGAGAACTTTTCCCATCCTCATTCTACACTCATAGCAATTCCTCACTCTACAGTCTCTGCAGTTGGTCCTTATTAGCTCCTCTCCAGTTTTTATCTCAACCCTACAATGAGTGAGGGATTGTTATCCCTGTTGGAGCCACTACTCTGTGAGCCTCTAAAAGAGGAAAAACATTACGGTTTAAATTTCCTCCTACTAACAGTGTAGCTCAGACAGCAAGGGTACATGGCTGGATCTATTGATTACATGGCTATAGCTTTTATATAACTACTGGATTTGTACACACACACACACACACACACACACACACACACACACACAAAACTTGTAGGAAGTCAACACCACAGTGGCTTGGATTCTAAGGTTCTCCCACATAGAACTGCTCTTGACCGCACTGGGTGTTCTCACAGCTCATCTCAGCTGAGGAAGTGTATTTATAGCTTGGGGGTATCTGCGGGACATTAGGGTGTGCTGTCAAATGCCTCCAATGATTGACTCTTGCAGGTATTTTCCGTGCATCCCAAATGGCTTGGAAGGTTGTAAATGGAAGGCTTCATTTGCAAATTGAGTTTAGTGTCTTTCTGGTCTTCATCAGCCTGTGTGCCTCGCTCAGTTCTTTCCTCTCTTTCCTGGTTATTAAGACTTATGTAAGTTGAAAAACAAGAGAAAGAAAGAAGATGGAGGAAACAATAGAAGAAAAGAAGTGTGTATATATTTCCTCTCACAAATAAGATGTTAAACACTCTACTGTGTATCGTCCAGAAAACAATGATTTTTGTGATGGCTTTACAGTCCCTCCCTGGTTAGGACTCTAGGTCATTAACCATGAGGAGTATCTGGTACATACATAGTTCAAGGCCAGGTTTTAATCCCAGACCTGTTGGAAATGACTGGTCCTGCTTTTTAGTGTCCCGTGTTGACCATCATTCCCATGTTTGTGTTCCTAGGACCTCGATGCAGTCTCAGTCTTCATATGGTAACAGCTCCCCACCTCTGAACAAAATGAACAGCATGAACAAGCTGCCTTCCGTGAGCCAGCTTATCAACCCACAGCAGCGCAACGCCCTCACCCCTACCACCATGCCGGAGGGCATGGGAGCCAACAGTAAGCATCTCTCTCTCGAGCTGTCAAAGGATGAACAGGGCCTAGTACAGGAGAAGATGCTTTAGGGTGGCCAAAAATGTTCTTCCCTAAGCTAAGTGCCATAGAGCCAGAGGGGACCACAGTTGGCTGACTCGGCTTTCACAGTTAACTTCTCATTCTTGAGGTATGGGTTTCATCACCAAAGACCCTAGTAGAGACAGATATGGGGTGAGGATCTTCCCTCAGGAGGGATAAGGATCTCTGAGACGAGAACAGTTCACTTCCTGCCAGCCTGGATGGAGGCTCACCATTGAGCACCTCCAACACAGTCTAAAGGAAGTGCAGCTGAGGTGATGGGACCCGTGTGCTGTGCTAGACTGAAAGCAGCATAACAAAACAAATCCTCCTCTGGACTCGTGCAGAATTATCTGTGCAACTGCAAACAAGTTAGTTCTTTGCTCTGCTGCTCTCTGTCTCTAAAATGATCACCCCACACATTTAGCATTTTACTTCATTCCATATTCCATAAGCAGGGAATCAGTCCACAACGGTTTCCCCTTTACTTCTGTACACATCCAAATTCCTCATAGTAACTAGGCGTAGATATAAAAGGCAGTGCAAAAACTGTGTCTAAATAAATAGATGATAATTGGCACATAGCTTTTCTATAAGCAGATTTACTTTGCCTGTTATAAGTAAGTCTAGCAAACAGGATGCAGACACTTGAATGAAATAAAGAATAGTAAAAATGTAGAAGGATAAGTAATATCAGGAATAGAGAGAATGCATAGTTGCCAAAATTCCCACTCAATGGAAAAACAAGGACCTACCATCTAGTCCTTCAAAATCCCGAATGATTGGGACCAAACCTTTCGACTTCCTTTTCTTTGGAAAGCCCAGCCTATCTGAAAGAAGCTGAGGGAGCCTGAGATTGTCTGTGGTATGGCAGCCCCATGTTGATTTTTCAGCGTGAGATAGCGTGACAACAGGGACTTGACAATAGACTGCCCTCTCATGATAATCCACCCTGAGGTCCCAAACCTGACAGTGCAAAGGGAAGCCATCCAATGTGATTTTCTTTCTTGTAACACAATTAAAATATCCCTGCTTGTTCAAGGGACAAGATCGTGGTGACAACAACAGCATTTTACATTTACACAACTTTCAATCACTTACATTTTATTTCTAGTACACAGTTCTCTGATGCACTCAGAGAAGTCTGAGGGGAAGTAGATGAAGAAGCTTCAGGACTGTGCTTTGCAGCTGACTGCATCACAGCAGGGGTCTTTCCCTGAGCCACTCTTCTGGTTACTAAAGTAGATGCAAATTATATTCTTATGTTCTAGATATATTGTTGCCTTAGTTTTTGACCAGAAAGCAAAATTGTTTCATAAATTTTATTAGTACTAAGCTTTTTTTTTTTTTGAGGAAGGGGGAGTGTCAGTGAATGCTTGAAGCTCATGGTTTTGAAAAATGCCCAAAGTGTTGGTGATATCGGTGAATTCAAGTGGATTATGTAGCAGAGGTAGAATCTAGAATTGTGTTTTTTCTCACTAGGCCTAAAGTTCCCAAACGAATACCACAGTAAGTCCTCCCTTTCCAAACAGAGCTTATGGACACGCATTGGCGAAAGTTTCTCTCAGGATAAGCTTTTGGGCATCTCACTGTACCAGGAAGTGTGCTGTGTCTGCGGGGACAGAAACAGTGATAACAGTTAGTCTGTGTGCTCCAGGAGATGAGTGCAGTAAGAGAAACTGAAATATAGCCCATGCTGGCCTGTAGAAGGAGGAAAACATATCAACTTAGGAGAAAAGAACAATTAGAAGAAAAAAAAAATGGGCGAGAAGAGAGTCCGAAGAGAACAAAGGTCCAGAAAGCTGTAATTTATTTGGAGTTCTGATTCTATTCTGCTGGACTAGGCATAGAGTGTGTGAAGGGATAGAGAGAAATTAGACCACCCCTCCCCACAAAAACAAACAAACAAAAATAAAACAAAAGAAAAAACCCACAGCTTTCTAGTAGTACTCAACAAGGCAAGCTAGACCCCTGGGATGCTGGGAAATGATAACCTAGTAACTCTTTCTATTCCTCCTGCTTCTGTTCAGTTCCTATGATGGGCACTCACATGCCAATGGCTGGAGACATGAATGGACTGAGCCCCACCCAAGCCCTCCCTCCCCCACTCTCCATGCCATCCACCTCCCACTGCACCCCCCCACCTCCGTACCCCACAGATTGCAGCATTGTCAGGTGAGTGCACAGCCTGGGCTCCGGGGGCCGGTCCTAGGCATCTGTGGGTGGCGGGGAGACACTGGTGAAGCTGGTAAAACGGTTGAGAAGAAAGGATGCTGTCTTGTGACTTCAGGAAGTGGAGTTTGATCCATAGGGTGACGAGCATAGCTCTATCAAGAATGCCTACAACTGGTGTGGGGAAAGTGAAAACGTGTGTATGTATGCACACAGGTTTCAGACCCGTTTCACGGTCTTCATTTATTCCCTTCTCCTGCCTCCTGTTTTTATAGGTCAGTTGTGGCCCATAAATTGGTGCTCAGGGCTGGGTTTCCCCAGAGGGACATAAATTGGCTATCTTGCTCCCTTTCCTGCTCTCTAGGCCTCATAGCTCTTAGCCACCATGGGACCATAATTTTGGAGTTGGATGTCTATAAAAAAAAGTTTTAATATTAGCAAACATCTGTAATTTGAAGAACCTCTGCCACTTTGCTGGGAAATGGGGACACTATAGAGAAGAGGGTTTCCTGTGGACAGATGCTAACAAAATGTAAAAGGTGTTTCTCACAGAGGCACGTGCAGCTCCATGTTCCATGCTTAGGGCATGTCCTCTGCTTCCAGGATAGCATGCGTTGATCCTTTGGCTGCTGGTAGAGTAGGTTTTGTCCACGTGCAATTTTAGCGACAGAGATGGTGTGCTACATGGCTTAGCTCGGCAGACATTGACCCTGGGATGAGAGTGATATCACCAATCTCAGGCTAGCACCACACAGAGGAATATCTGTGTTTTAAGGACATAAGTCAAGAAGTATTGATATTCTAGAGTACTAGCCTGCAATGTTTGAACTGTCTAAAGCATTCTAAGAAGCCCCCAAACACAAAGTAGTAAATATAGAGATTCCCAATTTGATATGATGATCCAGGAGGCAAGGGGTCTGGGGACCTGACCACTGGACCCTGCACCTGTACCCCCTGCGATGGCTCCTGCTGCATTTGTCTAAAACCTTAGGCTACCTCAGATCACCAACTGAAAAATCACTGCCTTCTAGAATGCTTACACTTGATTTTTGTCATCAGTGTACCTAAAGTTCGAGTTTCTAACAGTCCTCAAACCTCAAATCCAAGGCCCCCACATGCTTCCTTGGCCCCCAGTCTCTTATGCAGGGCATCCAAGGGCAAAATGTTGGGTTTTCCTTTACCTCGCCAATGCAGTTGGGGTGAACTTTCTTTTTCTGTTTCCTCCTTCCTCTTCCCTCCTCCCTCTGCAGTTTCTTAGCAAGGTTGGGCTGTTCATCATGTCTGGACTATTTCACGACCCAGGGGCTGACCACCATCTATCAGATTGAGCATTACTCCATGGATGTAAGTAACTGTTAGACTTTTCTCTACAGTAAAATTTCTTCATTTTTCTGCCTCCGGGACATATGCCTTGTAGTTCCATCCACGCTCGTTTTAAACTTTGTTTTGGTCATGCTTCTAATCCTCAATTCTGATGAAACCATAACCCTGTTAGAAAGATTCTCTAGGTTAGAAGCTCAGAAATCACTAAGCCCGATTGTTAAGCTGTGGCTTGTTGCACCCAAGTGTATACAAATGGGAAAGAAAATAATTGAATTTGTACACTCAAGACATTTTAGTCTTAAGACAGGTGGCTGAAACCAAGTAACTGGGAGGCTGAAGCAGGAGGATTACCTCAGCTCAGAAGTTTTCAACCTGCTTGGGCAACATAGTGAGGCTTGTCAGAGACTGGTTAAAATGTTCTCATTAGTCAATTTCAATCACCAAGGAGGAGAGCAAGGAGATAGTGTGATTCTCATTTACACATACAGAGAAATGACAAAACTGTCATTGGCCATGGTGAGTTGGTGGTGGAATCACAAAGATAAGCCTGGCTATAAATCTCTAGCCTGTGACCCTCTTTACTGGCCTTTCCCACCTCTCCTTAAAGTAGGGCTTTAAGGAGGAGTCAACTGTGCCTTTCAGTACTGTATGATCCTGCATTCGTTTGTAAATCTGTCAGCC
>CABHPP010123596.1:0-16388 GCA_902168425.1 Peromyscus attwateri
CTTATAGCACCTGGAGTCCTGACCCCCTCTTATAGCACCTGGCCTCCTGAACTCCCTTATAGCACCTGGAATCCTGCCCCCCCCTTATACCACCTGGCCTCCTGCCCCCCCCCCCTTATAGCACCTGGCATCCTGACCCCCTCTTCTTAGTCTCAGCAAGGACATAGCCTTCTGACCCCATCCTCAGCCTGAGTCCATTGGCCCCATCAGCTTGGCCCTTCAAGCACTTGGTTGAAAAGGGATCTCATGAGAACCCAGCTACTCAAGTTGGACACTTAGATCAGCATATGCTTTTCACTGATCACCTTCATGCAAGTGGCAAGGTCACAGTACTTGACACACTTAACTATCTAGTGCCTGTGAGTGTGTTCTTTTTTATTTCCTCACATATTACAGCCCAAGCCCCGTTTCCCCTCCCTCACTCCTTCCAGCCCCTCCTCTCCCCCAGACCCACTCCTCCTCCCTTTCCCTTCAGAAACAGGCAGGCCCCCCAGGGACAGCAAGCAAGCATGGCATATGAAGACTATGGACCTCCCCTCCTAGCAAGGCTAGGCAAGGCAACACAGTAGGAGGAAAAGGGTCCCAAAAGCAGGCAAAAGAGTCAGAAACACCCCTCACTCACACTGTTAGGAGTCCCACAGGAACACCAAGCTGCATAACCATAACCTATGTGCAAAGAGTCTAGGTCTGACCCATATAGACTCCCTGATTGTCAGTTCAGTCTCTGTGAGCCCCTATGAGCCCAGGTTAGTTGATTCTGTGGGCTGTTTTGTCGTGATGTCCTTGACCCCTCTGGCTCATACAATCCTTCCTTGCCCTCTTCAGCAGGATTCCCCGAGCTCATCCTGATGCTTGGCTGTAGGTCTCTGCATCTGCTTCCATTGCTTGCTGGATGAAGCCTCTCTGATGATGATTATGCTAGGCTCTGGCCTACAGGTGTAACAGAGTATCATTAGAAGTCATTTCATTGACATTTTTTGTCTATCATTTTTGATTTTATCCTTAGTCTCTGGGGCTATCCAGCCTCTGGTTCCCGGCCCTCCAGACAGTGTCAGGCATGGGCTCCCTCTCATGGCATGGGTCTCAAGTTGGACCAGTCATGGGTTGGGCACTCTCACCAGCTCTGTTGGGTTTGTCCTTGTCCAGCCAAATGGCCTCTGCCAATACCACCTGCCCAAAGCAGCCCTCTCCAAGGGTTTGCCTAAGACCAGTCTCGAGGCTGAAACAGTGAGTGACAGGCAGGGCTGGTAAAGGTCAAACTTTTATAGGGCAGCTCCTCCCCTTTTCTCCTGGTATTTCACCCAATCAAGACCAGGGAGCAACAAGGCTATTTCCCTACTGCAGATAGAGGTACAGCCTCTCCCCCAGATTTTCAAGGACCAGCGAAAGCTAACCACACAATGCCAGATTACCCCAGCACATCTTACAGGCAGAACAAGTTGTAGGCCAAAGGTTCTGTGGCTGGGTTGGTGTCCCAGTGCCTCCACTGGAAACCTTGCCTGGTTACAGAAGATGCCAGTTCAGGTTCCATATCCCCCATTACTAGGAGTCTTCCCTGGGGTCATCCTCATAGATTCCTGGGAGTTTCCATTGCCTTAGATTTCTACCTCACCCCTGAAACACCGCCCCTCCCCAATTCCAGTCATCTCTTCTGTTGTATGATATTTTGTTTGTGTTCTGACAAATAAAGCTTGCCTAGAGATCAGAGGGTGGAGTTAGCCACTAATTAACCATAGAGGCCAGGCAGTGGTGGCACACACCTTTAATCCCAGCACATGGGAGGAGGAAGCAGGAAGATCAGGAGTTCAAGACCACCCTGGACTACATGAGATTTAACCAATCTAAAAGA
This sequence comes from Peromyscus attwateri, assembly GCA_902168425.1. Taxonomy (NCBI): domain Eukaryota; kingdom Metazoa; phylum Chordata; class Mammalia; order Rodentia; family Cricetidae; genus Peromyscus; species Peromyscus attwateri. The sequence goes on from CABHPP010123596.1 coordinate 1,850, forward strand.
GAAACAGAGCCAGGCAGTGGTGGCTCACACCTTACATCCCAGCACTTGGGATCTCATGCCTTTAATCCCAGCACTAGGGAGGTGGAGACAGGAATATAAGGTGGGTGGAGACAGGATGTCAGCATCTGAGGATTTGTAGAGACAGGATCCCCCTCATTTTGGTCTGAGATTTCGTAGAGGTAAGAACTCTCTAGTGGTTGCTGCTCTGCTTCTCTGATCTTTCAGCTTTCACCCTGATCTCTGACTCTGGGTTTTTATTGTTAAGACTAACTAGGAACACGCTTTGCTCTTCCAGTACTCTCTCCCTCAACTCCCACCTGACCCCTCCTGTTCCCATCCTCACCGCCCCGAGTCCACCCCTGAAATCTGTTCTATTTCCCCTTCCCAGGGAGATCTATGAGTCTCCTTTGGGCCTCACTTGTTACTTAGCCTCTCTGAGTCTGTGGATTGTAGCAGGATTATCCTTTACTTTACAGCTAATAGTCACTTATAAGTGAGTTCATACCATGTTTGTCTTTCTGGGTCTCAGTTACCTCACTCAGGATTTTTTTCTTAGTTCCATCCATTTGCCTGCAAATTTCATGATGTTATTTTTTTTAACAGCTGAGTAATACTCTGTTGTACAAATGTACCACATTTTTTTATCCATTCTTTGGTTGAGGGACATCTAGGTTATTTCCAGTTTCTGGCTATTACAAATAAAGCTGCTATGAACATAGTTGAGCAAGTGTTCTTGTAATAGGATGGAACATCCCTTGGATATGTGCCCAGGAGTGGGACAGCTGGGTCTTGAAGTAGATTCCCATTTTTCTGAGAAACCACCATATTGATTTACAAAGTGGCTGTACAAGTTTGCACTCCCACCAGCAGTGGAAGAGTGTTCCCCTTGCTCCACATCCTTGGCAGCATGAACTGTCACTTGTGGTTTTGATCTTAGCCATTCTGACAGGCTTAAGATGGAATCTCAGAGTCATTTTTATTTGTCTTTCCCTAATGGCTAAGGATGTTGAACATTTATTTAAGTGTTTCTTGGTCATTTGAGATTCCTCTGTGGAGAATTCTCTGTTTAGATCTGTACCCCATTTTTCATTGGATTATTAGGTTTGTTGATGTCTAGTTTCTTGAGTTCCTTATATATTTTAGATATTAGCCCTCTGTCAGATGTGGGGTTGGTGAAGATCTTTTCCCATTCTGTGGGCTGCCATTTTGTCCTATTGACAGAAGCTTTTCAGATTCATGAGGTCCCATTCATTAATTGTTGATCTTAGTGCCTGCACTATTGGTGTTCTGTTCAGGAAGTTGTCTCCTGTGCCAATGTGTTCACGGCTATTCCCCACTTTCTCTTCTATAGGCTCAATGTATCTCATTTTATGTTGATATCTTTGGTCCACTTGGACTTGAGTTTTGTGCAGGATGATAAATATGAATCTATTTGCATTCTTCTACATGTTGACATTCAGTTAGACCAGCATCATTTAGTGAAGATGCTTTTCCCCCCATTGTATATTTCTTGCTTCATCAGAAATCAGGTGTCCATAGATGTGTGGATTTACATCTGGGTCTTCAATTTGATTTAATTGATCAACCTGTCTGTTTATATGCCAATACCATGTGGTTTTTATTACTATAGCTCTGTAGTACAGCTTGAAATCAAGGATGGTGATGCCTCCAGAAGTTCTTTTATTAGGTGTCAAAACCTATCAAATGATATACTTAAAAATGCTAGCATTTTGTCACATGTAAATCAGACCTCACACTGGTCTTTTCAAAATGAAGGACGCAGGACACAGTGCTGGTGAGATGGCTCAGTAGGTTAAAGCATCTGTCACCAAGCCTAAGGACCAGGTTCAATCGCACACTACACCCCACTGCCACACACAAATAAATAAAGTGTATTTGTTCTACGCTGCTTCTCTGTTGCTGAAAGAAAACCTTGACCAAAAATGTGTTGTGTGGGTGGGCAGGGGGGACATTATCAGCTTAACAAGTTACAGTCTATCATTGAGAGAAGCCAGGGCTTCATCACCATTAGCCTGACAGCGCTGTTTCAACTTCTGCGATGTCCCTGAAATACATGGACTCAGTCCTGGAACCAGCACTGCTCTTAGCAGTACCACTCCTGTCTCGACCTTTCTTTCTTTGGATTCTTTTTATTATAAGTTTTCAGTGTCCCCGAGAGAACACTTCAATGTACGTGTCAAAATGAAGCAAATGCCTCTTGGAAGTAGTGTGGAAGTAGAATTCCAGAACTCAAGGCAGGAATTGGTGGAGAAACGCTGCTTACTGGCTTGACTCCTCAAGCTCGCCTAGCTACCTTTTTACACAGCCCAGGCCCAGCTGTCTAAAAATGATGCTACCCACAGTGAGCTGGGCCTTCCTACATCAATCTACAAATTTAGGAAATGCCCCGTAGACATGGTCACAGCCAAACCGATCCAGGTAACTCTCCAATTGACGTTCCCTTTCCCCAGGTGACTGTGGATTGTGTCAAGTTGACCCATGAAGCTAACTATGATAGTAAAAAAAATATATGTAATTTTAAAGGAGCTGGCAGGACAGCTCAGCAGGTAAAGGTGTTTTCTGTGCAAACTTCAAGATCCCAAGTCAATCCCCGTCATTCATGGTGGAAGGAGAGCACTAAGGCCCAAAAGTGATCCTCCCGCCTCCAAGTGAGCCGTGAGTGCACCTTCATGTGGAAACACACACACCAAAAAAAATCCTTAGTGTTTCACCAGCAAAATATGTTGAATGCTTTTTCAGAATGCCCGAGGTAGGAGGCTGGAGAGATGGCTCAGTGCACTTACCGAGGACCCAGGTTTGATTCCCAGTGGATCTGAAATCATGTCACTTCTTGGAGTGTCTGTAAAGCTGCTTCCAGACAGCTCCAACTGAGGAAGAAAGACCCGCCTGAATGTGGGCAGCACATTCGGACTAAATGTAAAGTTAAAAGTGAGCAAAGCGCCAGCATCCATCTCTCCCTGTTTCCCAACTGTAGAGATCATGTAAGGAGCTGCCTCGAACTCTTGCCATCACGGCTCATGCCTCTTTTGAGACCACACCTACACCATAATGGACTGTACCCCCAAACGGTGTGCCAAATAAACACTTCTTAGGTTGCCTGACAAAGTCACCGATATACTGAGTAAGGACTCTACCATGAGCTATATGCCTACACATTTTGATTTATTGTGTTTTTTATTTTTATTTTTATTTTTATTTTTTTACTCTGTGTTGGCAGGGAATATGTATGTAGGTCAGAGGTCAGTCTGTAAAAGTCAGTTTTCTTCTCCCACAATGTGAGTCCCAAAGACGGAGCTTAGGCCATTAGTCTTGGAAGCCAGTGTTTTGAGTCACCGAGTCATCTCATTGCCACCATTTTAATTTAGGTAATAATTTTCTTTGCTGAAAAATACACCAAGTAAAGGGAGTTTTGTTCACTGACTTCCCTCTAGCTTTCTGTTTTGGTTTAGTTTTTGCCTTTTCCCTGGGCTCTCAGCATGATCATGGTCCCACGGGACCATGGAAGTCAGCATGCAGCCTTGGAGTGAGTTCTGACCAATAGGCTGTGGGCAGAAGTGATCTGCAGATTACTTCTGGGCCTACCCCATAGGCCTTCCTCCAGGCCATGTTCCTGTTTGCTTGTTTGTTAGTTTTGTTTTCTGGCCCCGTCCGGAAGTGAGGTACTGCAAGTCTTCGGCAGAGACACAATATGGAAGGCATGGGTCTCTGAATTATAGCAAAGACACCATCAGCCAGACAGCGCGGTTGCAACTTCTGTGATGTCCCTGAAATACATGGACTCAGTCCTGGAACCAGCACTGCTCTTAGCAGTACCATTCCTGGCTCTACCTTTCTTCCTTTGGATTCCTTTTATTACAAGCTTTCAGTGTCCCCAAGAGACCACTTCAATGTACGAGTCAAAATGAAGCAAATGCCTCTTGGAAGTAGTGTGGAAGTAGAATTCCAGTTGTGAATGAGTGAAAAAAAACCTCAACACTGAAAACTCAATAATAAAATATGCATATTATTTTCTGTCTTTATCAAAACATTTTTTAATGTTATAAAAGTTATAAAAGCTTTAAACCAAGCCTACCGAGTTTAGTATAATCATTCCTGCGATGATAATTGAGCCTCTTTCAGGAAGGACGCAGGCTTAACTCCAGCTGGTTATCAAAGAGCTCCATCAGATTATTCACAAGCATTGCAGTCATTTGTATGTTCTGTATTGTGATATGCACTCATTATGTAAATTAGACTTATAATCGCTTGCTCGAATATATCCTATTTTCCAGTGCCCCACAGAAAATAACACAGAGCTCCAGTCCAGCTTATGCTGTGACCTCCAGAACTTCCACCAACTGTGTTTGAAGCTTGGCTGAATCATACCTCACTCTGGGATGCTGGCCTCTGTGACCACCTTTCCATTCACTAGTTCAGAAATTGGGTGGATAAAGACGGATGACTCACATCATGTAGGAGATCGCCTACAGAAGAGCCCAAGGCGCTGAGCCCGCTGTGGGACTTGCAGCTGCCTTAGCTTTGTCTTCATACAATCCTTCTTCATCTTTATTGTGTATGTGAGTCAACACTCTCCGGCTGACAAGGGACAAATCTAACCCGTAGTGACCGAATCAAAAGGAGAGGAGAACTGTTGTCTTCAGTGATGGAAACATCCTGGGGCAGGTCTGGCTTCCAGAAAGAGTAAGTCTAGGAACCTACAATAGTGCCCACAAATATCTTCATTTGTCTCTCAATTCTGCTGTCTTCTGAGGCCATTCTCAAGCATCCTTTCCTGGTGTGGTGGTCCTCAAAACTTACATTCTTTTGTTTGTTTTTGTTTGCTTGTTTTCCAAGACAGGGGGGTTTTCTTTCTTTTCTTTTCTTTTATTTTATTTTTCTTTATTAAGAAATTTTCTACTCACTCCTCATGCTATCCACAGACCCCCCCTCCTCCCTCCTCCCACTCCCCTGCCCTCTTTCCCAAGCCACCCCGCATCCCCACATCCCCCAAATCGAGGTCTCCCATGGGGAGTCAGCGGAGCCCAGCACACTGAGCCTAGGTAGGTCCAAGCCCCTTCCCACTGCACCAAGGCTGTGCAAGGTGTCACACCACAGACACCAGATTCCCAGAAGCCTGCCCGTGCACCAGGGACAGATCCCAATCCCCCTGCCTGGGTGCCCCCCAAACAGTTCCAGCCAAACAACTGTCTTCCGTGTCCAGAGGGCCTAGTCCAGTCCCATGGGGGCTCCACAGCCACCAGTCCACAGTTCATGGGTTTCCACTAGTGTGGTCCGTCATCTCTGCACATCCTCCCATCATGATCTCGACGTCCCTCGGACAGTGGGTTTTCTATGTAGCCTTGGATGTCCTGAACTCGCTCTGTAGACCAGGCTGGCCTCGAACTCAGAACTCAGACATCTACCTGCTTCTGCCTCCAGAGTGCTGGGATTTGCAGTAGGGACACCTGTTGCCAAGCTTGACAGTCTGGGTTCGGTCCCTGCACCCACATGGTGGAAAAGAACCAACTCCCATAAATCGTCCTCTGACCTCTATACTTGCACTATGGTACATGGGTGAAGTTGCATGTGCACACACAAACACACACATACACAAAATAATAATAATAATAATAATAAAATAAAGTAAAATTTAAAGCCTTCCCCAAAGACACTGTTTGAGGAACATGCTCACGCTAAGCCTATGCCTATGGCAGGGATGTGTCATGCTGTCAACAAGGCTCACGTGACAAGAGCACTAAACAGGGGGAGTGAACACCTGATGTTTGGATCTGTTGAGGCAATTAATAGTAGCTGCTATCATAATCAGAACCAAGTATCCATGGCTGGATGACGGTAAGCTGCATCTTTCATTCCCTTGAAGTCTGATGTTGAGAGGTTCAGGTTTGGTACCTCTCTTGGCAGCACTCCACCAGCACTGACTCAGGAATCCAAGCCTCTTCCACTCAGAAGACTACCATGGGTATCATAGTCTCCAAGGTTGCCAGGGGAGGGAGAAAGTGAGTCAGTCGGACGCGGTGTAATGGCTCGCAGCTGCCTTGGCTTTAAAATGATACATCAGTCAGTCTCTGCATTCATTGGTGAGGACACAGTCACGTGCTCCTACACAGATGCAAGGGGGATGGGAAATGTAATTGAGATGTGTGCCTAGGAAAAGGAAACAGATTTGTGGCCACCTGGTCAGGCTCTGATAATAAAAAGAAAAATCCCAGTTCGTGTCTGACAGAGCCAGAACTGCTCAAAGGTCCTACTTTGTTCAAACAAACATTGAGCTGGAGGCAGCTAGGTCCTCAGAAGTAATCTGGTTCTACCTACCCCCGACTTGGACAGAGAAGTGGGAGAGGAAGAGCCTCACTCCTGACACAGGACACCGGGATTGTATTAGGTAACTCAAAGAGGAATAAAGAAGCGCTCTCCTTCCCTAGACAACACCCACCAACTTGTCAAACCTAGTTCATACCAGGCGTGGACTGATAGAAAGGTTGTGGGAGTTATCAACAGATTGTGAGCCCCATCTTTTACTAGACTGGGCAACTAATACAGCTCTCTGAGCTAGCGTTGGCTTATCTGCCTATTCCAAACTCTCAGCGAGCATTAAATTCCTCTTCGTTTCTGGTTTTTTTTCCCATTACAACTCCAGCAACATCCAGTTTTCCTGAAGCGACTGCTAGTTAACCTTCTGAGGGCCCCAAGAGTATATTTTCCTAATTGTTTGTGCTTAGGGCACTATAACTAAAAATAAATCTACAGAAATCTGTGTAAGCTCTGAGGGCAAGAGGTGATGTCTCTGTGTAGAGGTGAATTACCTTTCATAGACGTAGAAAATATTTTACTTCCAGAATGCACTTTGCAGATTCAGTCATCACAGCTCCTGCTAATGCTTGGTGAGTATCAGCTGGTCAAAGCAAGAAGTAGTGTCTGTGGCATGCTTTGCCACAAATGGGGCACCCTTCACACACACACACACACACACACACACACACACACACACACCAATATGCACACAAACATACACACACACATTCACATATACACACACACACAGAGGAAAACACACACACACACTCCAACATACACACACACCAACATGAACATATACATATAGGAAAATACACACACACACACACACACACACACACACACACACACACACACACACCACTTCCCTGCCAAGGCTCAGGAACCATTGCAAGAGAGGTTGCAGACAGATTGTAAGAGCCAGAGGTCTGGGAGAACAGAAACAAAACAGTATCTTCTGGTCTTCTGGCATGATAGGAGCACTATACTCAGAACATCACAGTAGCTATGGCCGCGTGCACAGGACTGTCATAAGATCAAGCCAATCCATATTCCAGCATGGCTGGGGGGGGGGAGGACTCATAAGCCTCCACCCCTACCTAGCTAAGGAGCTATTGACAGTTGATGACTTCTGGGAGGGGAAGAGTCAGTTTTCTTTATGGATGTGATCTTTGTTAGGTCCACAACAATTCAGAGGCTAGCTCCAAACTCATGAGTATATGGGCAGCATAAATTTCTCTCTTTCATTGGTATATTTAACAAAAGAAAAAAGAAAAAAAGGAGGACAGAGTTGGGGGGATGGGAAGAGAAGTGGGAGGGGTGAATATGATCAAAATCCATTGTATGCATGTATGGAATTCTCAAAATTAATGAAAAAATTATTATATCTTTATTGGTGTAATTACTAAGACCACTCCACACAGTTAAAAGGAAGATTTATTTAGTGGGTAACTTACAAATGAAGGAATAGATAGGGAGCGGGTTCTGGAAAAGACGAAGCGCAGTCAGGCGGTGTTCTCTGGAGAACTCTCCTCGGTCTACCTCTCACGTCCAGGTCCAGGAAACAAGAGAGCGCCTCACATCCCGATCTCAGGTCTTCAGGGCCCTCCCTTGGCCCCGCCTTGTAGGCGTGATAGTTGCCGAAGCCTCAATGGGGGTTGGAACTTCCAGACCAAAGCTGGAATGGCTACCCACTACATATCTTTAAAAAACTTAATGAGTATATTGGTTACTTTTATTACTCTGATCTGAAAAACATAAGGGTGGGAAGATACGTTTTAGCTCCTGGTTTCAGAGATCTCAGTCAAGCATGGGAGGGAAGGGAAGGCAGGACGATTACATCATGACAACCAGCCAGGAAGCAGAAAATAGGATACAGGAAGTAGCCAGAGCAAGATATATTCGGCAGGGATATGTTGACATGCAACCCTCCTTGGTGACCTACTTCCTCCAGTAAGACCCCACCTCCCATCTTTGTCCACTACCCTATAATGTCATCACAGTATGGATCCACCAAAAGATTAACCCATTCATTTGACTGAAGGCCTAAGGGTCTCAGTGACTCTGGAAACACCTCACAGACACACCTGGAGGTGCACTGCACTTTTCCTCTGGGCTTCTTAGTTCAATACATTGAGAGCCAGGGTTAAGATGCTCAAGAACTACCGGGAAGATGGAATAATGAAGTTCCTTCTCTTCAAGACTCACGGTGACAGTCATCTCTTCCCAGAAGGAAGTGGCTTCATTGGGGGGGTGGGGGGGAGAATTCTAGTTCCTTCACCTACTGTAAAAACTCAACTTACATTTTTATAAGACCCTCATCTCTAGTCCCCAGGGCTGTGGATGCTGCGCCTATGCTTTGAGCAAACTGTCTGACCCCAAGGTTCTGTGTCCTTTCAAAGGACATTGAGCTGTTTGCAGAGTCACCCACTTTTGAGGGAGCCAGACAGGAAACTAGCTTGGCTCCCAACAGCCCAAACAGTCACCTCGGTGCTACTTGTTTTAAAAGCCTCTCTCTCCAAGCAAGCCTCCAACTCAGGGTGGCTCTTCCCCTCCTTAGCTCATGAAAACATATCTGTTGCAACGGCTCGTTCCCGTCGAGCTTTGCCAAGCACTCAGTTAGCCAACCAACTTGATAATGTGATTCATGATTGCCTGTGATAACATTTCCCAAATAACACATGTTCCTTTCCACAGAGGCCTCTTTGAGATAAATGACCTGCCTCCGTATAGACAAGGACACGTGCAAATCGTGGTGGAGAAAATCTGGTTGAGAAGACAAATCTGTCTTAGGAATCCCACGCTGAGTTCAGCTGTGGCTGGAGGTTTGCTGAACCACAGTGGCTGGCTTCAGATCTGAGGCAGGTAGCAATTCCTCAAGGAACGTGGCTCCAGAAAACTGCCTAATCTTACCCCACTGTCTCAGCCGTCTGGATGGGGGCATCCTTTATGTGCATTTGCTCACCAGGCAGATGTATGTTTTCATTTCGTGTGAACATCTTTGAGAGGCCATCTCTACTTTTCTCACGATTTTCTCACGATTTGAGCGACACCAGGGTTTTGTCATTCTGACTCCAGCTTTTTTAGGAACTTTTCTTTCTTGTGTTTCCTTTGGCTGACCTTCACAGTCTGATTCACAGAAGCGTGCCCAGAGCACAGAATGCCAGACTGAAGGGACACATGCTCATGGCGCCTCGGCTTACTCTAATACTCTCACTCCTGCTTTTAAACACTGTATTGAGGTGTGACGGTGGCGGGTGGCGGAGATTTCTGTTAAGGATCCCATTTGACTGGCTAGAGTTCAGTGCTTACTGAGAAAGTATTTAAGGGCATGCTTCTGAAAGCAGCTTACCACCCTCCCACAGGCACAAAACCTTAGCGATTTACACCCCAAAATAGAGCAACACACATACCTCACTGATGCCTCATTTCAGTCGCAGGCACACCTGGGGAGCCCTTGCATCTCATAGATTCAAATTTGGGGAACCTTCCTGAGAGACAGACCTATTTAAATTTCCATCAGGCTGGCCAGAGAGGGCACTGGAGACAGCATCTTGAGCTTGGCTCACCACATCAGAGAAACAGCCTCTAACTAGGGAGCAGCCCCGGCCTGCTTTATGGGGAGTGGGCTCAATACCTTTTCAACCATCTGCCCACTGTGCCTCAAGTCAGCTCATCCAGGACACAGAGGCTGGAGAGCCAGGACACCCAGGGTCCTGTCGAGAACCCAACCCAGTATGACCTTCTGCCAGGGACTGCCGGAGTCCCTGTTCCTGTTTCGAGATGAGCTGGGGTAAGGAGAGCTTGGCTTCCATCCGACTCAGCCTTTCCACTGCTGGGAGGTGGCAAGGGGGAGGTTTTCTGTTCCAAGAAACAGATGAAGGGTTGGAGCCTCTCCCTAAAATATATGCAGAGATCCAGTATGCTACACAGAGTGAATGGCCTGGGATCAGCTTAAGCTCCCTCCATGCAGGCACCCCCAAAACTTCTTCTTCCTAATAAAGTGACAACAAAATAAACGCACCGCCCTGCTGGTGCCTTTATTACAGACTGAGACACTATAGGATGAAAGACCTGATCACACTACACCAGACTCTGACCCAGAAAAACCATGAAAGAAATAGATGTGTGTTTTAAGCCCCTGGGTTTGTGGTAAGTTGTACAGTAACAGATAACAAATAGCAGCACCAGATAGAATGAGGGGATGGGGGTACACAGTTGGAGCCCACAGTCTACATCATACCCTGTCTTGCATTTGTATCTAAGCCTTGTCGTCTTCTAATGAGAGGCACTAGTACTTTCTCCTGGCCTCAGGTGCAGGGTTGGAGGTGCTGGTGCAGGCAGAGAGCATAGGACAGAGTGGGGCCCATGGAAAGAGCCCTTTCTTAGGCAAGCTTGGGCCTGTTCATGCTTGCCCTTCCTTCTCAGCGCCACACTATGGCGAACCATGACCTCTAAAGAGGTTGAATATGCAAATTACAACATTTGAAGGTACACATTTCTATACTTTTTCCTTACTACAAAATGCATGTAACTTTATATGTGAGGGGAAGTTTCTTTGATTTTAATTTACAACCCTGGTAGTTTTTTATCCCCGGTAAGGGTGTAGCTTGGTGGCAGAATACTTGCCTAGTATGTGCAGGGTCTTGGGTTTCAGCCTTAGCATCGCATACACCAAGAACTAAATAAATAAAACAAACATCAGGATCCTATTAGGCCCTTCTAAAGACACAATCTCTCCCAAGTTTCTGTAACTAACAAAAATCCATGAAACAGCCGGAACAGCTACGAGAAGGGGTGGCAGACAGACCTGAAGGTACAGAACAGCGAAGAAAGGACAGAAATGTCCCCAGGCCTTGTAGAAAGCTGGGTCCAGGGACAGATAGCATCGCCTGACACAAGAGGACAAAGCCACAGCCTTTCCCTGGCCTCAGGGTCTCAGTCACCTCTTCCTTAGGCTGCTCTGAGATCCTGGGAGAACATGACAGTGTCATTGCTCTTATGACCAGGCACTCAACAGAAACTAACTGGTCCATCTTCTAAGCTAGATGAATCCTCTATGCATGCTCTTCTCAACAAAGAGAATCTCAGTTGCTCAGATGGAAACTAGTGGACTCACCAGCCCCGACTGGAGCAGGTCTTCTAACATTAATTAGACCGTTGGAACTATAACCAAAACGGAAGTATTGAAAGAGTGGGAATAGGCTACCAATATGTATCTGTTCCAAGTCCTTTCTGTCCAGCAAAGAAGTGGAGGTTGTGGTCTAAGATATCTTCAGTGACTTTGGACGACAGACACTATATTTACAGTGAACACTAGACCCAAGAGAACACTTTCCTTCAGGGAGAATCAAGCAAGTTTTCCTAAGCCAATGAACCCATTCTTTCCTTCTTGACATCCTGACCCACACAGAACGCTACAACCTCAGGAAACCAGGTAGAAAATATCCGAGGTACAAGAGAGTGCCTATGGCCAGCTGAAGTTCTGCCTTCGTGTAGTCTTACAGGATGCTGGGGACCACAGGAACCAGCCCTTGAACTGTCAGTTAGTGACTCAGCAGAGTACCCATCACCTAACTCTGGGGAAACATGTTCCTCCTGCGTTGTCCTTGCAAAACTATTTATAAACACCGCTCAGCCCCTAGTCCAAGGCTAACTCTGTACCTCATACAAAGATGCTAAAGAGAAAAGTGCCCTGAAACTGGAAATTAGACCTCAGTTAGTAGCAACATTATTTCCAATTAGCATAACTATCTAACAAACACTAAAAGGGGAAAAACTAATTACAGGACTCGCGAGCTGTCTGGGTTAAAAGGACTCTCACAGGTCAGTATAAAAATGTGTCCTCTTTCCACCTTTTCCAACACACAACCATTACCAGGAGTCCCCTTCACCATGTCTGTAGGAAATTTTTCACACATCCACAGAAGCATTACCTTCCATCCCTGATGAACTGCAGTCCTCAGAAATCTTACCTCATGTGGATCCCAAACCGACTTCCTTGGAACAGCTGTCAGCTGGCATAGCTTCTTTCCCAATCTTGCCACTGGAACATCAGAAACAAACCTTCTTCGGCATATGTGCCCTCCATGTTTGAGAAGTAAGCTTATGCCTAGACGTGGGTATGCACATTTGTCCTGGCAACAACTCCTCCACAACCCTTCCCCTGAGATAAGAGAAGGTTAATTTTGTTTTATTATGGGATGGGCAACAATGTACTCATTGGAAGAGAGCCCCTTCTTCAGCTCCAGGGATGAGATCGAGTTCATCTTCAAAACTGAAGCACCAAAGGGGTAACCACATGATACAATCTGGCCAATGAGGTATAAGAGGAAGTCTGTTAAGACATTTCTGGAAATGCTTCTACTTCCTGATTAAAAGAAATGTCCTTGAGGAGACCCCAGTGTCCGAGGCTCCTACTTTTCCTTGCCTTTTGAATGTAGTTGTATGGGCAAGTAATGCTTAGAGCAATGGCAATCACCTTGGTACTGTGAGGGAACAAATGTAAAAACGGGAAGCCAAGACACCAAGGGTACAGAACGTAAGTCCAGAAAGAGCTTGGGCCTTGTATGATGACGAAGCTATTGTTGCTTACACAGAGATGGCACACGTCAGTCATCCTGGTTTATGACATGATTGTGGTTTTATCATCTTACCATTATGTATATTGTAACAGAATACATTTTGACCAAGCTCACCGGAGCTACAGGTGTCCAGTCTCCCAGGCTGACTGATTAGCTATTTCAAGCCTTTTTCTGAGTCCCTTCTTGACCTCTCTCCTTGGTGCAACTCATCTGTCAGGTAAAATAATGAAAATCCAAGCCTGCAAAGTCTGCCAGGCAGAGCTATTTCTTACTCATTCAACATCCCAGATTTCACTTCACCCAACAGCCGTCTCCTATGTTCATTGCAGTTTGCTACAGCTCAGAAATCTAAGAGCTCAGGCCCAGCTCTTTCCCTCATCTGGACCATGTGGACTTTCAGACTTGGAGCTGATGTGGGGCTTTCCATTTGTCCCTTTTTTTTACATTGGTGCTCCAGGTCGCTTGGTTTGACCTGACTCCCAAGGTTGTCAACATGGCTTTGACGCATTATTCTTCCATCCTGTCTATTAGCTCTTCTCTCAACCCTATGACTGCCTAGAAATGTGAGGCTAATGCTGTCAGTGTACTCGTATTGGACAAAAAAGGCCAGACGAACCAACCCACAACTGAGTAAGATCAGAGATAAATGCTAACACAATAACGGCAGTTGGTCCAACATTGGAAACAGTCTACTGATGTCTGAAAACACACCACCTTCATACCCATTTTAATTGGATCCTTTCTGGTATTATTGCCGGAGGGCGGGGGCAGGAATCATCCCACAGGAAGGAATAGTGAATGGAAGCCAACACCGTGTCCCATGGTTTAATATTATGGCATGTGTCTGTCTATGCATTCTGAGTGTCTGTCCTATAACAAAAGCTTGTTGGGTCTCATGCAACAAAATACTAGTTGAAAGGACTCCTGGGGGTTTAACAGCTTCACTTTGAAGGAAACTGCATTTTGATGGAATGCAGGCATTTGTTTGATAACAATAGGATACTCTCAGCATTTATAAAGCAGGGCCCACAACGGCATATATTTTTATTGTAGACATAACAAGAGACCCAAAGGGAGGGAAAAACTCGAATGGTGTCTGTGACAAACAAGTATGCAGAAAATAAAAGAAACGGAGAAAGAGGGGAAAGAAACAAATGCTGAGACAGTAATCAGAAGAAATGCTTTTGAACTGCCTAACGTTCGATTCTGAAAAATCCGAACTACCTGTCATAGTTAGCGTCAGCTGTCAACTTGACACAAACTTAGAGTCGTCTGGGAAGAGGGAACCTCAGCTGAAGAATTGTCCACGTAAGATGGACCTGTGGCCATGGCTGTGAGTCATTGTGTGGTTGCTAATTGATGTAGGGGGCCCAGCCCACTGTAGGCCATGCTATCCCTGGACAGATAAACCTAGGCTGTGTAAAAAAGGTAGCTGAGGCTGGGTGGTGGCGGTACACACCTTTAATCCCAGCACTCGGGAGGCAGGGCCAGGTGGATCTCTGTGAGTTCAAGGCCAGCCTGGTCTACAGAGCGAGATCCAGGACAGGCACCAAAACCACACAGAGAAACCCTGTCTAGAAAGGAGGAGGAGGAGGAGGAGGAGGAGGAGGAGGAGGAGGAGGAGGAGAGGGAGAGGGAGA